>DWFO01005219.1:0-10704 GCA_018246595.1 Mimoniades nurscia nurscia
CGACTGTAGAACACTCCCACGTTACAAGTTACGTTTACGTCCCACTATGGAATAGGTGGTGAGCCTATTGCCATGATTATATAAGTACGTAAAAAAAATATTTCCAATGTTCCGGCTTGGTTTTAAGCGTAGCGTAGTGTACGGTTGAATTTAAATTTTTGGTACAACGTTCGCTTTGAAGATGTTTTTTTACAAATGAAATATTCAGCTCGAAATTAGTCTAACATGTCCGAGATATACAAGCCTTAGTATATGAAACTATATGTTGAATAAACTTATAATTTACCTCTAACGGCACCATTATCATACACGACCCGACCCTGCGTGAGATTTATTTGTAGAACGTTTTCGGTAGAATTTTATAACCCAAAGGGTTATATCGAAACCACAAGCTTTTCTATGGCCGCTCTTCATTCCGCTTGTAATTTACAACAGAAAGATAACTTCATAATTAAAAGCTTATTTTTTTAAGTAAATTAGAATCTAGCTGTAGCAATTATTTCGGTGTCAGATAAAACACAAGATATATGTGTTCGCGCAAAGAATAAAAATGGACGGAAATATTTTAACAGTTCTTTTCTTTTTATACTGAACTTGTTCTTATCGCTGACATTCGGCGTTATATTAATTATACAGTAGCATTTTACGACGTCCTTACAGAGCTGTGTATTTATGAGTTTTAAAACTAGAGCTATTTAGCAATAATCCGCGGATATTCGGTATCATGTTTGAAGGGTGGGCAAAGCATACTCCATGAAGGTATACGTCATATTTGTATTTGTAGATTATTGTACAATAACTGTAGTACAATTATGATCTATGAATTTTCACCACGCCTATTTCAATTAAATCATTATAATATACCTACATACTTTTAATTTTAGTCTACCTTGTGACTGCTTTGTTGATCGATTCGTAAGCACGAATCCCAGGTCGGGTATAAAAAAATATGATTTTTCTAGTGCTGATCAATTAGATCTTCATATCTTCTTCAATTTTCGAAAAGGATCAGATAAGCGTTATTGAAGATATCAAAACATGGAGCTTTCTTGATGACATCAATTTGTTAACCGTATCAGAGTGAGAATTCTATTTCTATGTGGTTATAATTAATATTATTATACCTGGAATCTGGCTGGGGTAGGCAGAGTGCACTTAGTGCCAAATATTCTTATAATAAAATCAGAGTACTAATAAGTCATCTAAACTGCAATTCAATGTAGAACAACACAATAAACATTAAGATATACTGAAAAGTTAATATTTGAATCAAAGGCAAAATGCTGATAACAGTGAACAAAACTAAGCGTTCTGCAAGTATGATGTGAGAATACTAATAGAGATTCCCCTTCCGGCAAACTTTGGACAGTAATAAGTTTGGGACCAAACACACAATACCTATATATGTATATATTCGGAACGAGAATTTCTTAACTATCATTTTAACTTAGGGAGAAATAAACCAGAAGATAGTTTGACACAACGAAACTTCAGTAAATCCTTTAATTCCGATTGCTTCTGACTGGAGCGCGGCGAACAGACCCGGATTAGAGAATTCTTCGTGGAGAAGTTTATATCTGCGGTTAATTTATTGCTGTACTTCGTCAATACCTGCCACATTCAGCATTTTCTTAGTATGGATTTTTTTTCCACTTTATAACTCAGAGTTTGATCGACAGTATTTTCTGAAGACTTCTTGGAGACTTAAAGATTTCTTGGAAACTTTTAAAATTTTTTTAGTCCTTGAAATGATTCTCTATCATTGATGTGTTCGTTTCTCTGTAGTTAAACCTATCATAAATTTTATCGTTTCCCTTCATATTATCTTTTCCCTACATATTGATCGGTCGGCAAGTCAATATTTATTTATTTCTTTGAATGTCATATGTCCAATGTCATAAGTCTTTAGTGGAATACATGCCAGGTCTTTCACAGATTCGGGGAATACTATACAACTAAGATCAATTGAAATTTATAATTTAAAAAAGTAACATAACACCTGTAATCCCCGAAGAGGTAGGCATAGGAATGTAAAACACTTCCACGTTTCTCCAGTTACATTTAAGTCCCACGATGGAATAAGCGGTGAACCTATTACCATATACCGGGCACATTAGAAAATTTAGTAGTGCCCGACCCGAAAATCGAACCTCCCGTTCGGCAGTCGCACTTGCAACAAAAACGACCAACGAGGCAAAATTATGTATAAATTAGTTAAACAAAATATTGCACACTTACATAACCCTCTTATAGAATCCATATGTACATTGGTATATTGAACGTCATTTAGAAAGGAGTTAATTACTCTAACAGCTCTCACTGTAGGTGCATTGAGCATATCGTGTGCGTAATAACGGCAAATACACAATACACCAGACAATAACCTCATGAATCGTGTACATTGAATTTGATTCACCAAAAATAATGAAGTATTCATTGGGATGCATGCAGATCTCGATGATTTGGTAGAATTAAAAGTGCGGTCAAAGAATACGTACTCACTAGTAATAAATTTTATAAGAAATTCTATTTGGTGTTTGCATATTACAGAGTACAGCTTTAACAGTCGTTCGGAATTACTTTAATAATGGTCGATAAACTTTATCGCACGCGGAGTTTTATGACTTCCGACGGATGAATATTTACTACCCAGCATTTTCATATATTAGCAGAGCAATAAATGAAAATTCTGGTAGTAAACTGCGCTCAGGTTCACGTGTGAAGCTGGTAAAATAAAAGTTCACTTCGCCGTACAATCAGCTAACGATGTAACTACTGACACTGACAACAAAGACCTTTCGCCCGTCGGCGTACGCGTCAGCGTCCACAACTAACAAGAACTCTGCCAAACTAAACAAACAGAACCCGATGGCGATACAACATGATTTTTATTTCGATTCTTCGTCCGTGATCCCGGTCTCATCAGTGCGGTTTGTATCGATCGGGAGATTGGCAGATTGTGTCCACTCAAAGGAATTTTCGTTTTAAGTTCCCAACGTATTGCGGACTAATTGCGGCAAGGGTTCTAAAGTTTGAAATTGGAACATCTGTTTTCGATTTCGCTGGTACGTATGTAGGTAAAGTGTGGTTTATTGTTGTTACCTTAAGAAGCCGTTATTTCTATATCGATGTTGTTTAATGACTCATTGTAACTTTTTTAACGTCGCTTGCGTTTAATGTAATCTCTACACATTATATGTTATTTCTGTTTGTTACTAATGGTTTCCCTGGAAAAGTATTGTAGGAACTACCATAAACAGAGAACTTTTAAAACATTATTTAAAAAATTAATAAGCAGATCGCATTTGAGTAAAATTTTCAGCAAGCCTTTTGTTAATAGTTAAATCAGATACTTAATATTAACAATGTTGTTAGAATTCATTTAGTATTCAACATATTCCTTAAATACTTCGAAATAAACAGTATCTAGTTTAGTTTTTTTGAAAATATTAATGAATCCTATTATTAATACGAAGGAAAAAGCATTCCGTAGTAAAATATTTGTAATCTTTACTGATTCATAAGCACGACAGATTGTCTTGTGTTTGTCGCATTGCGTAACTATATTCTGTTCTTTGTGTTGTATATAAACTTCTTAGATATAACAGAATTTATTTGAAGAGAAAAACCTCCTGTAACAATACAAATATCTTGTATTTATAATACCAAATATTACAAATGATGAATTCCGTTAGAACGGAGGAATCATTTAATATCACAACCAAGGTAAATAATGTTACGTTATATAAGATATTTAAGTCAGTATGAAGATGCTGGTAGTGTTGTGTAGTGATACAACTAGCATTAAAAATGAAGAAATCTAAATAATTAACGTACTTCAAGTAGGTTATTTATTTATTTATTTGGTAATCCAACAGCGTACGTAAAAAATAGTAAAGTAGACTTAAATTTAATTTAAATGATAAGGCCAAAACGGATTACACTAATAATATGAAAACTATATATTTATAATATTTTTAATTAAAAAATGGAAAGTGCGTGTACTCTTTAACATTCACTATTTACTACTGCGACTATGATTCATTTAACTTTGCTTTAAATGTTGAAATGCTAAAAACATGAGTATTACGATATTACCAGTCTGAATTCATAAAGTTTAGTATTCATTTAAACTGTGTAGTTCGGAAAAAGTAAAGCTTGCTACATACTAAACTTAAAACCAATATAGCAATAACATCGAAATGTTGTGACAAAATAAAGCCATAGTCACATAACATTTTAATAAGTAATAAAAACTCGCTCTCACAAAATACAAAATGGCGTCGTTCATAGTGGACGGTAAAATATTGCTTCGTCATTGTAGGTACTCTGTTCAATCAGTAACCACATATTGAATGATCATAAAAATATGGTCGTAAACATGGTGAACGATATCTACCCTGCTTCTTAAAGGCTGTCTTTATTCTATTAGGTTTAGTGAAAATGTAATACCTACCAGTTTCACAATGTACTAAATTTGAACTTTTGCAAAGAAAATACCGAATCCTATCGTTATATTAATAACGCTGGCCGTTCTGAAAAATTACCTACTAATAAAAAGTTCGACATACTCACTAAAACAAATACTAAGTAAGCCCATAAAAGTTCCAGAAGGAACACAATAAAAACATTTCTAGCGGCTCCACGGATCGTAAAATCATAATAAGAATTGGCAAAATATGCTGACAGGGCCATCTAGCACCCTCGATTCTGTTCCGCAACGGAGTTGACAATAATTGTCTTTTCAATACTCCATTGTATTTTTTTTCAACCTCAATTTTGATGTCTCGCACAAAATATCTAAAATTCATTCGTAATACAGATTGCTTTCAATTTGTTTCGCATTGTGATAGTGACAACATGGGATCGATGGTGGTTGGATTGTGAAAAATCGATGCAAAAAGGCTTTGTTCGTAAGTTATTGTTCATTAATGGTCAGCGGGCGTGGTCGGCATCAATCAGCGAAATACCCAGAGACAACGACCCACATAATATCCATGTGGCCGCTAAACAAGTTATTTTCGTAACTCGAAAAATCGGTCAAACGTAACTGATGAACGACGCGAACCCTTCACTTTACCTATTTTGTACAGATAATTTATTTACCACAAAAGTATCTACAGTCTATTTTGGAGACGCGATTGAATGAACTTTAAATTGATGATAAATAGTTATTTCAAAGTAAAATTAAACACTGATAAAAAAGCCTATGAAAACAGCGTGCATGTGTATAAAGAATTCCTTAAAAATAACTCGTCAGAGCTTTGATAAAGATAGCGAGAAGCTGTGCTCTGCGATGCCCAACCCGCAGGCCCAGCGTGGGGATTATGGGCGTAACCTTGAGCGGAGGCCATTTTCAGCTGTGGACTGCAGTAGGTTGATGTTAATGATGACATATAGGTAATTCCAACGTACAGCTTTGTGTAGGTAAGTATACAATTTCTTATTACCAAGACATTGCATTTAATCATTAGTTTAAATACGAGAAAAGTTATAATATACAGATATGTAGGTGTATTATATAAACCGTTAGGAAGATATCATGAGAATCGTTAGTTCCACCTTAACCGAAAGAGTAATAGCAAAGTAAAGAGTGCGCAAAGTTAACAGCGATATTATGTATATCAATATTCATATAGGTAATTGATGGCCTCCTCGGTCGGGTGGTTGCAATCGCGAGTGCTGAATGATAAGTCCTGTGTTCGATTCTCGGGTCAGATATTATAGGTTTTTTTTTTTACTTTAAATTCCTCCTAGTAGCTCGGAGTCAGGATTGGTGCCTGCTGAATGTCAATATGCTAACCTCCTATTTCATGAGACATATATTTAAGAGGTGAAGCCAGTAAGTATTGCACTCCTATGCCTTCCCCTTCAGGATACAGGCGTGATGTTAAATTACATTTTCAGGAATAACAACTGCGTGTTTAGAAAAACAGTAGCGTTGAACAATGAACGCATTGTTTAACGCTACTGTCGTTAAACGAACGCAACGTTCGTGTAACCATACACGTGGTTCTTCGATGTGAAGACAGGGACAACAAGTTCATACAAATAGAAAAGTGCAGTGCTCGTCGCTAAACATTCGATGCATTATTCAAGAAACAAGGCAACTCCATCCATTGGCTATTCAGTCTGTCTATATGTAAACGTAACATATTATGCTCTAGTTAATTCTTACTAGCTCTTTGTTTCATTATAATATTATTTCTACGTTACATATACGTTATGTTATATGTGCTTTAGACGATGATTGTTTTTAACGAAAATTCTTACAATACCATACAAACTTAATATATGTATCTGTGTGTACTCGACTGCTTCATTGGTCAGATACCGGGTACTATTGTTTCTAAGGTTTTGTAGTTAGCAATTTCCAGCAGTGACTCGGAGTCAGGATTTGTGTTGGGTTTATGGCAATAGACTCACCACCTATTGCATATCGGGACGTAAACGTAATATAACTGATGTACGTGGCAAAGTACTACACTCCTCTGCCTACCTCCTGGGGGTTTATAGGCGTGATGTAACTTTTTTATATTGTTATAATAACGGTATACATTTAGTCCTGCGCTCGAATTGTTACATTTGGTAACTTATAATACCACTTTCATATTTCAATCAAAGTACGAGTACATATTTTATTGATAGAAATGTACAATACAGTAAATGTATAAAAAATGGAATATACCTATTCGAAATACATTACATAATAAAAAAGTGTTAACAATGTGTGTAAATTATATAATATATAATATAGAAAAGGCCAAAATTTGATAACTCATAACAGCGCTGAATGGGTATTATTTTTTAATTTTTACCCATACATCTTTTATCCGATCATAAACACTCAGATGGACTAAATACTGCATAAATTTCAATACAATTTAATATCTTCAATATCCGGTCCAACTCAATCGATATTACCTGTATTTTCTTTGACACAATCGGGAAATGACCAGTGGAGCCCAGTTGCTGGCTGTCAGCTGTGCGGTCGCTTTGACCCGGTATTCAAAATTCGATCACTGAATAACGAATGTCGTTGCACCGGCCGCCGGAAATGAGCTCTATTCAGGCAAATAAATGCTAATCTGCAGCTCACTGCCATATTTCATTTATGAATTTTCATGTCCAACATGACAAAGAAGATGTGTCAGCAAAGAGATGGAGAATCAACCAGCAATAATCAAATAACTATTACCAACTGCCCGTTGGTGCAGTGGTTAGTGAACCTGACTGTTGCGCCGGGGGTCGTGGGTTCGATTTCCACCCAAAATAAATATTAGTGTGATGAGCACAAGTATTTGTTCTGTGTCTGGGTGGGAAAAATAAAAAAAATGTGTATTTGAGTAGGTATATATTTATATGAATATATGTAGTTTATCAGCCATCTGGTTACCATACCACAAGCTGTCTTGACGCTTACTTTGGAATCAGATGGCCGTGTGTGGAGATGTCCTGAGATATTAACTGCGTTTATACTAACATATAACGATACTAATGCCTAATACTAACCCGATGTACCTACTATTAATTTAACAAGTATTAGATTAAAAGGCACCAATTATGTAATACATGAATACATGAAGTAACGTAGCAGTCATATTCTCGCTATCCTTTTCATATCAATGTCGGTTACGGATGTCCTTCTTACATGAATACATAAACTGACATAACGGTCCTATTTCGGCAATCGTAGTCAGTGTCCTATTTCAAGAGTGGCAGCGGCTATCCATAACTTCCACTTGACTACTATGCATCACTCTCTTTATATCTATAAAGAACAACAAAGTATTTAAAAAAAATTAAAAAGCTAATATTTTTATATGTATTATAAAGGTCATCGAGTGGTGGCCGCGTCTCGGTAAAAGGAGCGTAGGTCGCCCTCCTACCAAGTTGTCTAATGACCTGAAGAAGACAGCGGGATACTGTTGGGTTCTAAAGGCTCAGGACCGAGAGGAGTGGCGCCGATTAGGTGAGAGTTATGATCAACAGTGGACAACAGATGATGATAATATTATTAGTCCAAATGGCACTAAAATTTTACGTATAAACAAAAGCGACATCAACTCTGTCTAACCCAACAGTCAAACTGAATGATTTTATGCTTAGCAGCAAATATAGCAATTACAACTACCTTTCGCAATGTCCAATAACCACAAAACTCTGTATACAACCTGATTTATCTATTGTAAATAGACAATAGAGCGGTAATGAATGTTCCACTGACTGTAAAATATGCGAAGATGAGAAAAAGTAAAACTTTTTTTGATCGTATATTTATAAAAAAAATATTTGAACATACTAAATCTAATTTTAATTTGTAGTTATAAATTGTAGCTTTCATTAAAACAGACAATCGGACTAGTGCAAAAGGAATGTAAAGTATACATTATATTTTACCATCATCATCAGCCTATTCTAGCCCACTGCTGGACATAGGACAGTCCAATAGCACGCCACTGAACGCTATCTTAGGCTCTTCGCAACCAACCGCTGCCAGCTCCATTGCGTATATCCACCGACTTCGAGAACATTCCTCTCTACATTTTAATTTTATCATTAGTACATACTAATATTTGAACATTGCCATGCCCCCTTCAAACCTACATTGCCAATTGACTACTATAATATATATAAGCGAAATATTGCTACATTGAAATTTCATTTCTGATTTACATTTGACACGTAACTAATTTTCTAAATTAGTCAGCCATGAAACAAAACCGCATGTTACCGCATCGGTAAATACAGAGCAGATAACAAGCGCTGTGACCGCTGACACGTCCATATTGTTTGACCGCGTCAGAGCACTAGAAAGTCACAGAAGATAAATCTACACACATATCATCACCTGCCTCTGTCCACCGCTAGACATAAATTCTCCTAAGGAGTTTCTTCCAACAATCCTTACGCTAAGCATGCGCTTCAAAGAGCGTAGAGTACAGCTTGTTCACCTTTATTCCAAGAGAATATAAGGTATACATAAATTAATCATAAAAGAATAACTTTATTGGAAGTAAAATATTATGTAAACACTTTCACACAGTTAAAGCCAACATTATCAGCTGATTTATAAATCGTAAATTTTTTTACGTTTCTTCATGCGTTTATCCGAATTTCTTTCTTGTCATCTATACACATAAAGTTAAAGTACATTACATGGTTTTAAAACAATTTTTTTCACGTATTCTTAATATTCAATGTCGTAAATAGAAACGTATTTTTAATATTTTATGTGTAATTTATGTTGTAGATGTACAATATAAATTTCCGCGAAATATTTCAGGTATCTCTAATATTTCGGCGGGCCATAGCAAAATAGCAGATCCATCCAAATTCAAAAATCAAAATCCAAAATCCATCCATACAGTTATCCAAATTGTAGCTATAAATCAAATTACATATCTTGATTGAAATTCTGAAATTGAAATATAAATTGTACGTTATTTATATGTTTTAAATATTTCGTAGGGATAGAAAGATAATGTAAGATAACATAAAATTGATATATTTTAAACGTAACTTGTGTAACGTGAGAAAGTTTTACACTCCTCTGCCTACCTCTTCGGGTTAACAGGCGTGACGTTACGTCAAGAATAATTAATAAGAACTTTGACTGCCTCGCTGGTGGTGTTGGTTGCAAGTCCGACTGCCGATAGAAAGCTCCTAGGTACAAATCCCTTCTTGAGTACCTAGCATTGAATTTCTCTAATGTAGATTTTATAGTAGAGAGTTCATGGCAATAGGCTTACCATCTATTTCATACTGGGAGGTAAACCTAACTGGCGAAACTTGGGAGTGTACTACATTGCTCTGCTTACCTTTTCGGGGATTATAGGCGTTATGTTACGTATTTAATACAATTGATTGACATTCTAAATGAAAGTATCTGTCAGTCGACCTAGACAAGTGCTCGAATATTTTACAATAAAAAAATAAAGTTTAAAATTAATGTTATTTTCTGTGGCTTAGGGTCGCTAATGATAATGGAATTAAAAGCTAATATAATTCATTAGCGCATAATTATATGGGTGCAAAGTATTATTGGATTTTTGTAACTAGAAATACCCAGAAATCGGAGTCTGGAATTGGACCCGATGTATAAATAGATATGCGTTTTTGAAGGGGTGATAAATGTATAATGAACACGTTAGGTTTGTAACGTCAAAGGTATGTGGCACTCGGTTCTCTCTGCATACCCCAAAGGGGACTCTATTCGACTATACAATAATAATAAAAATATATAATATATATAGTTACCAAATGTATTAGAAAGTAAATTTAGAATTCATTGAATTAGCCTTTCTGATGACGTAAAAAACCAATTTAAGGGGTAAATACCCCCATAGTACTTACCGTACGTAGAAATTACTGATGTGTCGATTTGAATTCCAATTATTGTTTTCATATTGCTCGTTAAGTAACGATTATTATGACTATTAATATTAGCATTTACTGCCTCGTTGGTCGTGTTAGTTGCAAGCGCGACTGCCGATCGGGAAGTCCTACGTTCAATTCCCGGGTCGAGCACTATTAAACTTTTCTAAATTAGATTTTCTAGTAGTGGCTCGAAGTCTAGATCTGTGTCCGCTGTATGGTAATAGGCTCACCAACTATTCCATAGTGGGACGTAAACGTAACTGGTGAAACGTGGGAGTGTTCTACAATCCTCTGCCTATCTCTTCGGGTATTACAGGCGTGATG
>DWFO01005220.1:0-10702 GCA_018246595.1 Mimoniades nurscia nurscia
CACACACACACACACACACACACACACACACACACACACACACACACACACACACACACGTCAATGTAAATTACTGTGTGACGTCAAACTCGATATGGCCAATTGATGCTGCGTTTCGAAATTCAATTTTTTTTATCGAGTAAGACGCACTATTCTTTGAAATTTATTCATTGATACAGATCCTTTGTCCGGTAGGTAGGTCCAAAAGGGTAGGCAGAGGTATGCAGTTACACACTTATCCCCTATAGGTATAGGTATATTATACCGAGCAGAAACCCTGACTTCGTGCAAGCAACTTTAATACTCTGTAGGTACTAGTGGGAAATACGTGGGAAAACGTGGTGTTGTTCTACTTTCCTCTGCCTACCCCTTCTGGGATTACAGGCGTAATGTTACTTTTCTTATGTTACTAGTGGAAATTTTATTCTACAGAATTAGAAATTATAACTTCATTCTTACATTTAATAAAAATCTTCGTCGATACGTACATCCTCTCCATAAAAACGTTGTATTAAATTTGCATTGAGTTCGATCTCTCTTGAACTCTAGATTATTTATAGAACAATCTCGATTCGAAATCAAATTTCCGCATACTACAAATCAGTGCCAATTTTCATATACATTATGTATATTTACACGCATTGTATGTAGACATTTATGACATTTTATATATTTTAAATCAAAATAATTGTCAAGTGAAAATAATTCATTATCTACTCTGACTAAATGTTTTATTTAATGACAAAACTGTTAAATACCGTATATTTAAACCAAAGACACTAGAATTTGGACTACGGTTTTATTGGAAACGTAAAGCGGAATTAAAGGGTTAGTGAAAATTTTAAAACCGGCTAACGTGTATGAAGAGTAGAATTGATGCAGATAAAATACGTCACGCCTGTAAGGACAGAGACTTTTGGTGGTCAATGCTCTCTGCCAACCCTCTAACGCCTGGCGTCACGGTATTATAACTGCATGTTACGTCAGCAGCATGTCATTGGCCATCTTCAAGTTTATTCAAAAGCAATCCCCTCCGACGCCTTACCGTTACGAAACTACTATTGTTACACCTATTTCTATAGTAACGCAAGCATCATTCCAGTGCTTGATCATGAATCATGAGGCATTCCAGCATAGTGCGTAGCAATACATATGCGATCAACCTCATATATAATTTGAACACGGTTGAACATTAAATTATTATTACTGTAATATCGTCACGCCCGATATTTTACGTGGTGGGCAGTGGGCAGAGAGTTACATACGACAAATATCTTTATTTTTACAGACACCATGTTGTATTTCTTTTACTTTCATTTGACTACTGAAGTACCTACCCATACATTTGAGGAGCAATATTTTTTTCCAATAAAAACAATTGATAACTCTTTTTTAAATACCACATATTTACACGGCGTAAATAACTTATAATGGAGTACTTGCACATATGTCGCGGAGGTCAACCGCTCGTACCTACGTTAAAAACCTTTAAACCATGTAAAACTTCTTGCATAGGTCTTTTTCATTTTATATGATCTCGTATTCAATCAAAGTAAAAATATGTAATAATGTTGTGCTTATAGATATTGTTTTGTAACTTGAAATTCATAGTTCTAAGACTGGATTTATAATATGAAATAAGATAAGGTGTATAATATTCCCACACCCTATTTCATGGGACGTACCGCAAAATTGGTGAATCGAGGCAGTATTTAAGCCATTCGCTGAGGCAGTAATAAGGACCTTTATTATCCGGGTGCGGGGAGGTTTTCGTCGCAAGCGCCGATAGGCTTTCTCCGCACCTCACAAGAACAATATAAAAAATCAACCGGCGTTTTTAGCGTTTTCAGCACTATTTAAAGAAATTGATCATTGTTACGCTAAAATTTTAGACAAACTACAACCTGTGTATTAGATAAAAAAAAACGCCGACAGGTGTCCGCCGCGACGAATGGGTTAAACTATTTTCGTCCAGTGCTAGGCCGATTAGTTTCAATCTAGACGTATACATAAACGTAGCAGAAATTACGGTTGCAATAGAATTGCCATTTATGGGAATGCGAATTTCGGCAGTGCTTGAGAAATTAAAAAAACTGATTGTCTAAGATGCCCTTACCTGAGATATGCCCATGACAACAGTGGCACGGTTGACGTTAATCAATGTAATGATGAGGAAGATGCCCATGACAATACATAATTGTTTAAAACATAAATCTTTAAGGCATGTTGTTAAGAAAACAAGAAACGAGAAATTACTGTCGACCTTCAAAAATTCGAGTCGTTTAAAGCAATCAAAAGATGCCTTGGCAATCTGTGCTTTCCACCTATTCCGTAAGGGTCTAGGGTAATAATAAAATAGAAATAAAAAATGGAAAACGTCGATGACTGTGTTTTAAATACAGGCCATATGCATCACGAACAATTCCGCGTACCTACGTTTGAGGTGGATTCCGTAACAACTCATGCAGTGCATGAATACTAATAAACACGGACCAACCACGTATGTGCGATGTCCGCTGACCAAGCGATGGTGCGTACATACACAGATTTGTGTCGCTAATACCTACCATTTGACAAATTCGAACCTCAGACAGAGTACTGCATCTTCTAGCGGTATAATTTTGAGAGTTAAGTAAGAGATTTTTCAACATGTGGGTGGCAATATTGACACTTTCCATTTCATGGAAGGTATGCAGCGTTAACAACCCTACTGTTTTAACAGTATATTTGCTATTTTTACACTTCTATCAATATTTCCTGTTTCATTACTAAATTTAATTCTTTTAAACAATCGCCATCTTTTACACCCTACAAATATAATTTTGATGTTCAAAGATATTAATGGCATTAAATGTCAGTTCGAACGCGTATTAAAATACGAGTATTAATGTGTTTTGTACTCAAAGTCTACGTCATATTTACATAAGTAACAGCTGATCGACACTTCTGGAGCACGACATTCATTCATATTTACGTAACATCACGCCTGCAATCCCTGAAGAGGTAGACAGAGGAATGTAGTACCCTCCGACGTGTCAACAGTTACGGTTACGTCCCACTGTGGAATAGCTGGTGAGCCTATTGCCATACACCGGGCACTAATTTCATTCCTATTTGGTACAATTATAAAAGTCGTTATATCATACGACCTTCAGTACCATTGGCAACGTATTTTATTAACCTCGTCACGACTCCCAATCCTGACTGATGTGTCAATAACTTTCACCATTGGTCCATTTATGTATTCCTATTAAAACGCAACTCTTCACTAGGTGTTAATAGATGTATACATACTTGTAGATATTAGCGCAAAGTTGACTGACCCGATGGTCCAGTTTTTTGTGACCTGACTTCTGCGCAGGGGAAAATGGGCTCTATTCTCACAGAGAATACACAATTGTGTAATGAGCGTGTAGGTAATTGTTTTTTGTCTGGATGTAACAAACGATTTACTATACATATAATAATATATATAAATAGTCTGGTGACCAGAATCATAAGCTTTCTTCAAGATTGCTTTGGGATCAGATGGACGTGTGTGGAGATGTCCAATAAAAAAGTATTTTGACGTATTTGAAAGAAAAGTCAACTCCTATGAGAGTTACATAGACAACTGTAATTTGACAGATACTTTCCTCGTCGGGCCTAGGTATCAATTATGAAAGGATTTCATGGAAGTATCTCTTACGGCAACCAACTAAATCCCCTTTTTAGTCAGTTCACAGAGTAAAAAGATGCAAGAGAACGTTAAATTTTTTCATATTTAAAGATAGTCCTGTACGACATTAATTTTGAAGCTTTTAACAGGTACGTAATATGTTTAGTTCCTGTGCAATAAATCATGTAATAATAAATACAATGGTGTATGTTAAAAATTAATAACTCGGTACCCACAGATTGGTCCGGGAGAGAACATCAGTTGGTTGCAATAATTGTTCCAGGTCAGTTAATTTGATGCCATGAGAAAACAATACAAGAATAAAAAAAAGCCCTTGCAACTAGACCCGCTCGGAGGGCAGAGCTGACTTTGTCCATATTTAAAGTGGAGCTGTGACACATTTTAATAAAATTCTTTTCGACATATCGATTGTTTTATGGCAAAAGGATGCTGGAAAGCTCTATTTATAAGGTATGGATGAACCATTTAATGTAGCCTAACGTAAAATTACGCAACATTATGTTTGTAATCTCCGAAGAGATAAGCAGGGCAGTGTAGCACACTCTTACATTTTACCAGTTACGTTTACGTCCCACTGTGGAACATGTGATTAGCTTATTGACGAGCACAAATTCACACTCCGGGCCACTACTAGAAAAACTAAATTAGAAAAAAAACAATAGTATCCGATCCGGGATTTGAACCCAGGACCTCCCCCTAGCGGCAGTCGCGCTTGCAACCAACACGACCAACGAAGCTGTCCAGTTAGACTAAAATAACAAAAAGACGTATTATGCAGTACGGAGACTTTGGCAACGATAGAAATGGCTTAGGTACGTTTCGTATCTTCTGAGTGAAAATGAAGTCGTTCGATCAACAACGTAACAGAGGAAAACGCTGGACAATTTCTGGTGGATTTTATCATTTTTTTCTTGCATAATCCTAGAACACAAGTCCAAGTGCAACGCACAAGCGGGCCACGGTCAGCTACACGTGTTGCCTTGATTATAACCTTTAAAAATGTGAACATAAGTCTCAAAGCTATTATATTCCACATAAGGTCTGATGCAATAATTTTGATGTGTAGCGAATTAGTGTGATTTAATAAATTTATATCAACCGATTCATTATCGCTATTTTAATGTAAATCTATTTAATGTAATGTAATATAAAATTATTTTAATGTAAATCTTATTACATAGTACCGTCCGTTTGACGCACAGGAATTTGACAAGAAACATAAAATAAAAGTAATTGAATTTACATGTTTTGTGTAACTGATTTTTTCTAAGCGTTTTAAAATAATACGCAATTTGACGTAAGGTATTTTTGCTTGACCGCTCTTGAACCAAATGTTGCTTAATTGAGACGTCGTCGCGAAGAAGCGAAAGTAAACAATAAAGGTAGCGTCACAACTAAGTCAATATGTTACGACCGGTTCAAAGATAGAAAAAATCGGATTCATTACCATAAAGCCGATAGCAGGTCGAGGTCGATGGGCCCCGAGATCGATATGCAAATCTTTGAGCAAACTTTAGGTTCGTTGGGTAATTGAAGACGTGAAAAATTTTACTCATAATCTATTCCTACCATTGTGATCAGTTACCGAAACCTTACTTATAACTTAGTCGAAATTTATCGTTGCTTTAATAGGAAATTCCATTAATTTATTATTGTGGGTAGGTAAGTCATGAAAATAATTAATATAATTTAATATTATATTATGCGCATATTATGAGAGGCGATTTTTATATATCATTACGTAATTAAACCACAATACTACAGCAAATAATTATTAAGTGACCGGACACGAATTACCGTACGTACGAGACAAGGCGACTGTTGTGCTATGGGGTGTACCCTGACTCATACGATGTGGACGTTGAGTGTATGAAAATCTGATCAGTTTTCCTATCCAGATAAATATGAATGTGGAACAAATTCAAAGGCCACCCAAAAAACTTGTTTGACGCATATTCCACCATCAGCCTGTCTAAATCGACAGCTGGACTTAGGCCTCCCCTAATGAAAGTGACTCATTCACTGAATGAAAGTGCCCTTCAATAGAACGGTTTTTCCCAGGCTTTGGTGGCACTTTCTCTGCGTAGCCTTGTATTATTTTTATTTAAAGTCCACATGCAATACTTATATTTTGCCCAAAAAAAACAGATTCAATGTCAAGGGTTCACAGAGTAGAGGCAATAATGTCCAGATGCTCGGTCTGAAAATGTAGTAGGTTACAAGATGCAAAGATCAGTTTTCAACTCACACACGCTTACAACACGTCCGTGTATAAAAACAACAAACTCACTCGATGTACGTGGTACGTTTCAATTTCATGATCCTCCAAAGCCGGATTCATTTCGTCATCTCTTTCGTACACTTAGCGCGCGGTTCAATAATTTGCCTATTTGAAATCTGGGTGTACCAAGGATGGAATTGACATGATTACAATAGTTCAAAAAGAACAACAAAACCTAATATTACTTCACGTGTTGTTTTTATAAATGCATTTCAAACCCTCACAATAGTTACAATACCATCAACCAAATTGCCTACTACGCGCAAAATGATTATGTCAGCCTGTAAAAATCTATGAAACAACTTTATACACGTGATTGCTTGACTTAGGACAATCAGACGTGTATCAACAATGTTACCGACGTGGAATAAGTTGAAATACCGTGTCTTTTTGTCAGGCAACAAATTATAAAAAAAACATTGTACTAAATACATTAATGACACGATTGCACTTTCAGCCCAAAAAAAAGAGAATTCATAAAATTACATATTTACCAAAAGGTTAAACGCCCAGCAAAAGGTGAGGAAAAAATGAACAATGAAAACTTCGATTGTTTAGGTGATAAAATTGTATTGTTTACGAACAACAAATATCCATTATGTCTCTCAAAATATCCCGCGTATCGGATAGTTTTTGTAAGGAGACAATGACGCAAAACTGTATTGTTATTCTAACGCCGTTCACGTGTAACGCACATACAAATGTTGTATTTATCACTCCCATCTATACAGTGGGCAACAGGAAGTACTTTGCTTAATGTAGTAATGTGTCAATACAAATATTCACGTGGGTACATTTTAAAGACATTATTATTATTGTATAAATATTACGTCAGACCACCAAGAGGTAGGCAGCGAGTACCGAGTACAGACAGACATGTTTCTTTTACATGCATCACTCACAACCATTTTATTTAGCCTATTTATTTTTATAACTTAAAATTTGTAGTAGAAATTTCTGGTAGCAGTAGAAGTAGTAGTAGCAGCAGCAGTAGTATTAGTAGTAGTAGCCGTAGTAGTGGCTTAGTATTAGTAGTAGTATAGTATAAGTCACATACATAGTGGAATATGTGATCACGTCACACAGTCATGGTATTTTGCTCTTTTCCACCACGTGCAAATAATTACTATTGCAAGTATAATAAATTTCGAAATTAATAATACACTTTGATTACCCATTATTCTTTAATAAAAATTTTATTCCGCGTACATGTTCATGGCTTACGTAAGTTCACCCGGTGGAGGAGCAACAATACACGTATATAAACGAAACAATGATGCGATGCTGTTTTTGTGATGTCATTATTCAATTTAATGTAACCCGTCTTGTGTATTTAACTATTCATTATATTTAATTGAATTCATAATATTATATTAGCATAATTAAACAGCGATTTAACGTTTATTATAGCTGAATGCAACTCAGTATATGTTCCTTGAAAATACAACTGACTGGAACGAACAGATCAGGAGTGGAACCGACAGCCTATAACAGCAAGGGCGAATAGGCTTTTACTAGGCATCCGTGATCCGCCGTCCTAGAAGGCATGTGCGAGCACATTCAGGCAGAATCGCGTCCAAACTAACTGTCATCAGTGCGAAAGTTTGTGTGTGTGCGTGTTTGTTACATTTCCGCGCTGAATCGGCTTGACGGATTTGAATGAAATTTTATATATAAATAGCCTACAATCCGGAGTAGCACATAGGCTATTGTTAATAATAAAATTAACACTGCCTGAATAATAGACCGCCCCATAATGTATATGCCGATTTCCTTGAGCTAATAGCATAGCTAGATAGGCATTTTATCAGCAATCAGTTCTCAATCAGGCCCTAAAACTTTAAATGCATATTGATATCTATGTTTGTAGATTTAGCGCTATGAACTTTAAAAATATTGTCAGCCGAGTTGGAACTCCAAGTCTTATATATGTATATATTATATTTACTAAGCAGGCTGGTGGCAGCGGCTGAATGAGATCTGGGCAGGGCAGTGATGTGACACACCTTGAGGGAGACTGCATGTGTGAACAATAGAGGCTGACTTGATGATGATACACGGTTATCAAGTGTGTGGAATACGCGAATGTTGATGTGGTAACGACGACTGGTCATTAAGAAATACTCGCCGTTAATGGGGTTTGGTTTTAACCACGGGTTTGGTTTTAACCAGCTGGATTGTAATAATAATAATGATATAAATGTCGTACAGATAATGAAAGGACTCGTTAAATACAAATCGTAAACGTTCCACAAAAATGTAGGCATTAAAATGAATAACTTCATGAATATTAACGTTCTAATTTCGAAAACGGTTATAGTGTTACTCAATGCTAAGAAGCTTACTAAAACTTCAACGAACAGATTAGCAGAATACCAGATTTAAGAATCCGCTATGAAACTAGCAGCTCACTTAACTTGGGAAACTTGGGTAAATCTTGGGAGTAGGTACTACACTTCACTGGCCAGCCCCTTCGGGGAAATACACGCGTGATGTTTCGCTATGTATTTTTATTACATTAAATCGAGCGAAAAGATACCTAATTATTGTAATTACAGACATATCGGAAATTCCGTTGTATAGTAATTACGAGTAGAAGTAGCAAAACCGAGAAATAGCGAAAACATGTGGCCACTCCCAGTTAAAATTAACCTTAATATACCGTGTTTCGCTGAAGTGCCAAGAGAATAAATTCTCTTGTAGTCTATACAAGTTGTTAATTTCTACCGCCTGGAGGTAATCCAAGATGGACATAATTTTTAAAAGACATATTTGCAGTTACCGTTTAACCGGATTGTAATCTTTATATTTATTGCATTATTATTATTATTATTATTATCATCTTTATTGCATTATGCTATCTTGTATCTGCTAAAGAAATTAAAAAATTAGAAATTAAAAAATTACCATTATTTAAATCGAATAAAATATTATACAGTAAGTTTAAAAATCATATCGTGCTCACGACTCTTGTCGCAAATTATCTTTACCCATATTTTTTTGAAACCTATTAATTACATAGATTATAATTAACATAATCACACGTTCACATGGTCTTATTGTTAGTCCACTTCGAGTGTATGCCCTTAGCCCGCACGCGGGGCATGCGGAGTGGGGATCGCATAGCGCACTCTCGCACCAGCTACGCTGCTTCCCGTCGGTGGCTAGGACATTAAGCCGTGCCCAGGTAGGCTGCGCTATACCGCGATCACTCGGTCGGCAGTATTACGTAATATTGCATTCCGGACATGAGCATTGAGCGCCTTCGCCACCAGGCGGTGGCGTGGGTGGGAGCTCAGGGCCCGTGAGCAACTAAGAAGACCTTTAGGGGTCCATGAACCTTAGATTAAGTGACCCTGCATCCAACGAAATAATATTCCCCTGAGTGGCACTAACATAGCACTATTATTGTCCGAACACAAAAAAAAATCCTTTCAAACCTGTTTCTATTGCGAATAACAACACTATTCTTTTGTAACATTATAATGCAGCAATATAAGAGACTTTACATGTGAATTAATATAAATATTTATGACGCAATTTCTTTCAGGAATTAAAATTTATTGTTTGTAAAATAATTTAATAAGATATTAGGTAAATATAAGAACATAATAGCACAATCAATTCGCACCTGACTTCACAGTGGTGGGCTTTAAATATTGTATTAATTTATATGACGATGAAGAAACCATTGCATTGTCAGCATTCTAGTATAACATCGTAACTTCACGCCTGTAATCCCGAAGAGGTAGGTAGATGTAGAACACTCCCACGTTTCACCAGTTACGTTTACGTCCCACTGTGGAATTGGTGGTAAGCCAATTGCCATACACCGGGCACATATCCATACTCTGAGCCACTACAACAAAAAGAATCTAAATTAAACGCTCGCAGTGGCCGAACGGGGATTTGAACCCAAAACATCGCGATTGGCAGTCGCGCTTGCAACCGACACGACCAACGAGGCAAGTCCGTAACATCGTAAATTCTTAAATATATTATGTATTAAATATGATCATTTAACACTGGCGGGTTACACCGTCGAGATACCACGTTTCCATTTATGCAACATTTTTTTCATATGAAATCAGCAACTGTACATTACTAATACGAATGAAGCTGCAATTCAGTTTTTTTTTCTACAAATTGGATATCGTGGAGAATGTTGATGTGCAGTCAGTTAATAGCGTAGTAAGACATAAGTTGATTGTGTAAATTTACAGAAACGGGAATTTGATACATTTCGGTGACTTGTACCTTTCCAATGTGACAATTCCATGAACATTGGCTATGTTAATTTTCAGACGTATTTATAGCAGCTTTGACAGAAGGCACGTGGACACATAACACTTTCATTAATTTTATTAATTGAAAAAAAAGTAACGTTAACCCTGTATTTTTCGGAAAGCGTAGACAGAGGAGTGTCGTACACTCCCAGGTATGACCAGTTACGTTTACGTTCCACCAGGGTGTAGGGTGTCAGGCTATTGCCATACATCAGGCTCAAGTCCAGACTTCGAGCTATTACAAGACATGACAAGTTAGAAAAACCCAGTAGTAGTCAATCAGGCAATCGAACCCAGGACTCTTGATTAGAAGTGGCGCTTGCGACCTCTTGACTTACGCGGCAGTCATATAATGTAAATTATAAGGAATAAACTCAATAAACAGACTGCCTCGTTGGTCGTGTTGGTTGCGAGTGCGACTGCCGAACGGGAGGTCCTGGGTTCGATTCCCGGGTC
>DWFO01005221.1:0-10701 GCA_018246595.1 Mimoniades nurscia nurscia
GGTGAAACGTGGGAATGTTCTACATTCCTCTGCCTACCTCTTCGGGGATTACAGGCGTGAAGTTACTTTACTTTTTTGGACTAATCTTGAGAAGATTAACGAAAATTTTATCATCAACGGGGAAAATACGCAGGCAGTTAATAATAAGTGTTTCAGTGTTTTGGTTATAGATTAAAACTTAGAGAATTTTATGATTTGCTAGATATTGACTTAGCACTACCAAGTTTAATAAGACAATGAAAAAATATTTTTAATTTCTATATTCCAAATTAATTCTAAGGCTAATATTCTTTTTAAGTTTATTCACTTTGAATCCTTATATATACATATATGTATCACGTTCTTTTCAATAGCTCGATGTTATATTGTGGTTTCAGTTTCGTATTGATAAAATTTTTGAAATATGTTATTATCAAGATATCTGCTATGAGTATTCTAGTTTTGACGGCTCTCTTTTGGCGTTGGCATCAAATTACGCGAAAGGATCTGAAGGCATCGAGAGAGAGCGAGAGAAAGATGGACAGAGTCAATTTCGTTTTTCATATTCTCATTACGTGTTGGTAATAGAGATCAGAGTCCGTGGTTCCTTCCGGCGGCCAAAGCTCATAATGTACAATATCCTTCCATTTTCACTATACATATACACAACGTTACCTTATCACACGTTAATCCGGGTTGGGTCACAGTTTGTAGAGGTTGTCCATTATTCTCCCAATAATTTTTCGACCAATATTTTTCCTACATGTCCTTATCTAGTGGGCTATGTTTCTTCATGCGTGATCAATATTTTTAAATACGATTCATAAGATCACCATCGTAATTATCATCGTCATCATTATCTGTATTATTACGATCACAATCATCGTTATCAACTCTAATATCGTATCATCTTCTTTTACAAATATTCGGTCAAGATAAGAAAGTTTATGGACATTAGTATTTTCTTTCACGGAGTCTATATCAAATATCTGTGAATCAATAGGAGCGAACCGCATATTTAAAAGTTTAAATGTTTAGACTGCAAATGCTGGAATAAAGTACTACTGCTACTAATACCAAAAGAGATATTAGCGTTTTATTAAATTCTAATTTATAATATTTTTACTGTGTTGTACATTATTTGAACCAGGCAAAATGATAAACATCGATCCCTGGTAGTAAACGAGCAGAGCTGTTTTAACTGCAATACTTACCGACTTAGCATCACCCTGATGTACGACTACTTCATTCAAATGTTAAAAGGCATAAAGGCCTTGGTTATCTTGCACTTGATCACATCATTTGCTAAGATACATCTTAGACTAGTTGAATGTATTATAATAGATAAATAACGTGAGTTTATAGCCTTAATATACCCTTGAGAACTTCCTACAGAAAATTTTTGTTTCCGAGCGTCGCTTTTGATTATTATAACTGTTATACATAAGAATTCTTTAATCTTCTTGGACACATTATTAAACTCTCTAGGTTGTACGCTGCAGCCATATAAAGATCTGAGAGTCTAGCAGACGTTTATCCGGATAAAATAGGATGCCGGTCATGTTGTAGGACTAGAAATACGACAAATTGCAAAATGCACAAAGCTTGTAAAGCAGATGAGAAATGTTAGCTGTCCAAACCACCTCCATCTATCAACGGATTCGTATATTATGGAGAAAATAAAGATAAGATATAAAACTTCTACGAATCTAAATAGATATTCCGATATAAAAAAACAGAGCCTTATTAATAATATTAATATATTCCAAACAGATTATTATTAAAAGAAGTTGAATACTTTAATCTTGATACATATTAATTTAGTATCGTCATTTGTACATGTAATGTCTTTGTCAAAAATACGGTAGTGTTCTATCCATCCATCAGCCTGCACAAATTCACCGTCGGACATAAATTTCCATGTCGGTCACTACATCGGTTCTTTTAAATCCCGCTGCGTCCACCTGTTCATAGGTTGTCGGGTAAACTGATAATAAGATTCTAAAATGGTTATGACAAATAGTTAAATCACGCATTATTTTGAAAATCTAATGTTAAAGTTAATCTCGTTAACCTAAAATTATTCTGCATTATTTAAATCATCTATGTACTGTAGAAACCTTCATATAGTCGGTATTTTTCATTCTCCTACAAACGATACATGTGCATGTAACAATATTATATGTAAAGTAAACTTCATCATTATGTACAACTATTAACACCTGTTTTATCCCAAAACGGACAATGATCAGGGATATGAATTCTGCAAATACTTAGTTGTAAAGTGAATATTACATATTCTCAAATTCACGAATTGTGTGAAATTATATTCAAGTAAATTTTATTTTCATAAAATTATTAGCATTTAACCTCTGTGTAATTCTTCAATAAAGTTTAACAAAACAGTTTAGACACACTTTAATGTTTTCTATAGTAACGCTCCTGAAAATTATCCAGTATTGTTAATCCATCAGAAGAAGAAGCTCAAGATCATTTCATTTGCAATTGTGGCAAGGTAGCGACCGTATAATTATGATTTAAATAGATGAAAACGTAAATAATAATTCTATTTTAAGCTTAATTATGATACGAAGCAGGTACATCACGTCGTTAGGTATTGAAAATAAGTTCTATAAATTAAGGTACATCAAAATGCCATTTGTGGAAAGATAAATTAGCAATATTCTTTATTTCCATAATAATATGGTACACCTAATACCGGTCGCCTTACGTTAGCTAAAAGTAATTTTAGGCATAACAATGAGATCATTATTTCTTATAACGCACTAGAAAATTTGTATATAAAATGTAAGAAAAGTAAAAGAAACGGAGTGCGAAAGCATATAATTGAAGAAAGGACAAAAAATCGAGAGCAAGTGAGGCTTTATCTTTAAAAATTTTTGTAATCTTTATATTCACGCGCAAGATGGAATATTGCTTGCAAGAATATTATTATGAAGAGTGAATATTTGGAAAGCAGATGAGATGTCAGGAGTCTCGGCTGAGTCCATCTATCAACGAGAATCGGCTGTTTCATATTTTATTAGGAATGAATGAGCGTATGAATAAATAATAGAATTGTTTAACAGAGGGAATTTGTAATGCTCAAAATGTTGCCGTCGAGAACCGGGACTCGTTCTGTGTTACTTTGAATATCATATGATAAAACCTATCGTCTCGTTCTAAGCGAAAAGTTTTTGTAAGTTCAACACGCTATGATTTTTGTTTGATGTTTGTTTTTACTTTATCTTCATCGCATTGTTGTGTTTTCCTTATATGATTGATGAGCTTTCTTAGACAAAAACTTAGTAGAAATAAAAAACGTAAGTACGCGTATTTGCTTCACTTAAGGAATTTCCTTCATAACATTAACATGATAATTATTTTGTTCACAATAAACATGAATAAACAAATCGTCAATTTCGATAGCTTCAAGCCGGGTCTCTCAAGGGCACCAAGCCGCACCTAATTGATCACGCACGAGCCCTTGTGACGAGAACCATTCAGTGATGTTTTGATCTCTTAAGGGTGTGTAAGTATTTGACTATGTGACTAACTTTACTTTTTTCACACAATTCATAAAAACGTGGATTTTCTTACATATCAGACCTGGAAATTTTTATGATGTACTTTGTGCAATATACCTCACCTCAATGTTGGTCATTAATTGCCTTTCCTCCTTCCTTTCATATATCAATAGAGTTATATTTATGATCATTGTTAGTTAAATTTATTTTACGTTATACTGTTATATTTATGATCATTGTTAGTTAAATTTATTTTACATTTTTATTTTATGTACATACTCATATTAATATATTCAATCGAAGATAAAATTTCAAATTTCACGTCTAATTTCGTAACCTGAAGAAATCGAAATGCTTCAGTCATTACAATCCAATAACATCTGAACTGGCACTCTTTTAACTACACCAGTGGACCTTAGCTACGTTTCATGGAAATTTTTGTAGCAGTCTTTGTATGCTTTTCAATCAATCCAATTAAAGTAAATAATCAAATCAATAACAGATAAATTATTAAACGGAACTGTCATATTTCAGCTAAACGATCATTTATCAGTACCTACGTTGTTAGGTAAAGATAATAATAATGATCATATATAATGGAATGTTACAGCAACAATTAAATCATCCAATAAACTTTACTATGATACACCTTACCGTGTTCTACCTAAATCAATATGAGAAAGGGCCTCACTAATTGGTCACGTGTTTGCACTCAAATCAAAGCTTTCTAGTGTAAGGGGAAAGCTCAAACATAGAATTTGTTGATTGTAAAAAAAAACAGATCATACTATATTTTCACGGAAAAATAGCATTAACATTATATTGAATCTAATCATAAATTTTGTAAACGTTATTTGATATGAAATAGAAAAATAAACAATAATTTTATCGAACTATTTCGATTTAAAGTTTGATTATAATGATGTAAAGAAGAAAAAGTAGCAAGGACCACTACATAGTATGAAATTTAAAGTTTTTTCATCGAAAAACGAAACCGTTGCATAACAGTAAAAGTTTTAATACAACATAACATTATCGTACTTGCGGTATTATTGTAAAATTTGTCATTAAAGCCATATTATAGTTCTAAAACCGGAATGTAACCAAATCTTTCAAATAAATAAAGCTTCATCTTCTTCGTGTCGATAGCTGATCGTGAGTGATCAGCCATCGTGGTGAAAGGATTAGTCGCAAAGTACAGGGTGTACCGGGCAGTGTATGGTCATTCTTAAATAGACAAAGTCGCCGCTCGTGGTCCTTTCATGCAGAAATGAAGCAATTGTACTCGCAATATTAAACAAGAGTACGTCTACTCTTGTCCAGGTACTGTTTCATGCAATTTTACAACAAAATTTGGTGGCGGCGCGCGTGTTAAACATTTAAATAGCTGGCTAGATTAGTACTTTGGTAGGGCCAGCCGAGTGTTATGTGAAGTGTAAACACGTTAAATTTTGGATTCGTATATACAAATTGTTAATTTTTATATCAAATAAATTATACGGCAATGATAAATAATGTGTAATATTTGCGTGTTTTTAAAGCATCTGTTTACACATGACCAAATTTTGTTGTATTACCTAAATTATACCTATCTTCGTAGTCGGTGCGCGGGCATGAATGAAGTGAATGATGATATTAGATGAAGCATATTAGGTCTGTAAGAAATTCGCACTATTTTACTCTCCGTCTTCCCTTAAGGGGCCTAGCGTGATATAGTAATATCATGCATTTCTTAATTAATTATTAAATGTTATGATAGTAGCGAACTAGCCTGCATCATTGAAGCATCAAGCATGGGTCACATCGTACTCAGCGGTCAGTGTAAGGTTAACGGCTTTGTTTGCAGCATCAAACGGAACATGCCTGTGATGGCTCACACAAGCGTCTAAATGTTTAATGTCTTAGTTTGCATATCGTACCTCGGCACAGAGCACAGCTAGACAGCACACGGCTGTCGTGCGACTGAGCAATTACAGATTAGTGGTTAATATTTTTGTCTTGCTCTCGTCGGGTCTGGGATTCAAAGCTAGAAACAAAATGTTTCTTAATATAACAGTGACGATAAATATGGTGAGGAAATATACACGTATCCAGGGTATTCCTAATGTTCCAATCTCGAACGTCCTACCTGAAGAGTGTATGCAATCTGGTAATCGAAACTTAACATAAAGCACTAGAGCCTTCAAGTCTCTATACGAAAAGCGACTTGTGTCCATCAGAAAAACGAATAAAGAGCATATAGATATAATATAATAAGGAGAGGAATACTCTTTAACGATTATCTGTAATACTCTTTAACGTATAACGATATTTTGGCTACGGCAAGCATAGTTTCAGCTGTATTCGTAATGCAGGGAGTCAGAGGTAAAAAAGCGGTTAACTCATTGAATATTCCACGGGAGAGTACTTAACACCAGGTGGCAGCATGTAAACTAGGCTTAATACATTGACTGCCTCATTGGTCCTGTTGGTTGCAAGCGCGACTGCCGATCGTGAGGTCCTGGGTACAAATCCCGGGCCAGGAACTAACGAATTTTTCTAATTTAGATTTTTCGATAGTCCGTCGGAGTCTGGAATTATTCCTGGTGTATGGCAATAGGTTCACCATCTTCTCCATAGTGGTACGTAAACGTGAAACATGGGACTGTACCTATTCCTTTGTCAACCTCTTCGGGGATTACAGGCGTGAAAGTAAAAAATATATATGAAATGAAAATTATTATCTTAAGAAACATCCCGATAGTATACTTTTCTCTAAAGACAAGAGTACTTAAGACGATTCCCATGTATTTTTATGTGACATATTACCCCACACATTCACAACTACAAACTTTAATCATCCACCCCACTTAGATAAAAGAATTTACAATAAACAGCAAGATAGACCTCTTTTGCAATTTTATAATAAAAGTGGCACAATAAAGAATTTAAATAAAACAAAAAAATACGTGACATATTAGCTAATAAACAAGTTTTAATAAAAACTTCCCTCAAATCCGCCGTACTATATATACGAGTATTACATAAGCATGGAGCGCACAATCATCCAGAATCACGTAACTTAGCGCTACGATGGGAGTGAGTGTCCTTCATTCTCGCTACTTATGCCCCCAGTAATTTGAAGGATTTAGGCCTATGGTGCTAATCATAAGCGTGGAGCGATTACAATTTTTCTTATCTTTAATACTTTATAATACCTGAAAATTTTACAGAAATATAAAGATCTTTACATGTAACCATCATATTTAGAGTATTTTTAGAACCATTTCATAAGTATTGTTTGTACTTGATACATCTTTAAGTGGCATTTTATGTGTTATACATATTTTCATTATATTAACTAGGTTTTCACGGAGTAGACACAGAACACACACACAAAATAGTTGATATTAATATCTCAGAACTAATAGCCAATAGCATGTCAACCATTTTTGTTTTCGGAATAAAATAAAATTTTATGAGAATCGCTTTCGCTTTTGATTTAATAATAAATTTTGCATAACAGCCTAGCTATATTTATGTGAGGTTTTTACTCGCAATTCACGGGAACAGGGCTTTGACGACTGATTAGGATGAGGTGAAAACAGGGGAAGAACCTCAATTTTTAGCCTTTTGTCCCGAATTTTACGACTTTTCGACTGTATTACGTATTTTGTATGGATTTATCTTCGAGGGTTCGTGTTAGAAAATCATTATGTTACAAAATGCACTAAAAATATCAGTAATTTCTTACACATTTGAAATACAAGAATTTGTAAAAATAGCCGATCATTCTTCGCTGGTGCAGTAATTTCGCTGAAATTCTGACAAGTCGTTATTATAGTCTGACGTTGACAAGTTAATGCCGGAAAGAAAGTATTCGTACTTTATAGTCATTAAAACAAATTGTAATTGATTTGTTTAAAAATTAATTTTTATCACAATGCATCAGAGAAGAACAAACATATTACTGTATATTTAATATTACAAATGAAACCATGCGTACGTGCAGATGAAATACGAAAATGACAAGAACTGAAAATAAGAAAAAAAGAGACGAAGAAAAACAGGAAATATTGATGAACCATAAAAGATAACACACTTGTAATTAATCAGTATCGGTTAAAATTAATTAACCTTTGAATATGTAAAATTTAACGAACGAAAATAATATATTCATCCGTTCCTGTAAATACGAATCGGCTTTACCTGAAACAATGATAAATTATTCAGTTAATGAAGCAAGGCACGACAGATAGGAAATTGTGTGAGTTAAGCCCCGCATTAAAACGTTCATATGTTACCAATTCCACGACCAATAAATGTTTTGTATCTTGATGCGAGATGGTTTTGCTGTTGTATTTTTGAACCCAAAATATATGGGTATTTTATAGTATCCGCTACAAATCGCGCTCCCTCTGCTTTATAGACGAATTCATGGTTGACAGGTCGTTACTGAGTATATTTCGACTGCACAGTCAGCGACGTGCCGCGTCAGAAGTCTCGCCACTCCCGCTTTACCGTCAAATTGTCGCTGTTACGAATTAAAATTGAAATGTTTTAAATAAAGGAAAATTGGAAAAAGTTTTCGATCGAGTTGCCGGTGACATCCGCAGAAACTATAATGCCCTGACTAAATTAAACTTTAAATTTAGTTAAGTCTCGAGAGGCGTTTCAGAATATCTTATATCTATCTATGTAAGTACGTACATATTTAGTAAGCAAAATTCTAAACAGACAATGATATTTTACTTAATCATGACTATTAGAGTATTAATGATGTCGTGTTAGAGGATGATGAATGAATATAAATGTTGTTTTATAAACGTAACTGGTGACTCATGGGAGTGTACTTTAATCCTTTGCCTACCCCTGAAAGGATCACAGGCGTGATGTTGCCAAAGTTATATTCGATTCTTTTAGCAAGCCACAGTATTTGTATAGGTTAAAATATGTGACAATCGGACAGTCAATGCGTTCGTTTTGTATTATTTATTACAGATATTTAAATATCGTATTCAAATTTCTCTAAATACAGGCAACTGCCTCCTTCTGTAACGTGAAATAACACCAAAACACCGTCAGACGCGACAACAAATTCCTTAAAACGACTGAACATTAAATAATTCTGAATTCAGTAGGTACCCATTAATTTATAATTAGCTTCACTCAGACCCTTGTCATTTGGATGTCAGTACAACGTAAAAACAATTCTTTTGCAACACCTGAGTTGTGTAGGAAACTTGCAAATAGGTTATACGAATCTAGGTCAGCCAATATTTTACTGTGAAATATATTTATTGCATTCTCAGAACTGAATTGTGTGATTTGGTTTTTATATTGAATTCCAGACCGTGTCGGTTACATGTGTAAAGCCCAATGCATGTTTTTTTTTAATTGCCATATTCATACAAGCGAACAGACTCTATGCCATTGCAATTTTAAAAATTTACATCGGTTAGTAAAAAAAAACACATCATTAAAAAAAAAACATTAGGAAGTTGACTTACATTTTTGTCATTAAGCTTAATGTTATAATACTATGAAGGGCAGAAACACTGTATTTAACCTAGCATGCAAGCTATCATGCAATCATATAAAGTAAAAACAAATAAAAAATATATTATTTAATAATAGGGCCATCTTCTATTCCATAACACGTATGACATAACAGTTGAAATGCGGTTATACTATACGCCTCTGCCTACTCCTCCAGAAAAAAAGGCGTTGTTATGTTTTGTACTTTAGTCACTTATATTACCTCATATGCCCCCACATTAGAATCATCTGTCCTTCGCAATAGATTAACACAAGCTGACAGTGGCTTAAATCCCAGGACACAGAGTAAAACTATATTCATCAATCAAGCTATTGGAAAATAAGAATATTGAGAAATCGCTGCAACCCTTTGTACAGGAATCGAACCCTGTAGAAGTATATCCTATTTTTTTATTGCAGTTTTAAATTAAATATGTATAAACCTAAACGGTATATAAACCTAATAATTCTGCATATTGAGAGTTTTCTTATATTTCGTCAAACAAAACTGTATTAAGTATTGTCATCTTTAACACATTGGTCATTGAGTAAAATAATTTCACTAAAATATTAAAAAAGGTCTGTTAATACCTACACTGGAAATAAGGCGAAATTTCTAAGACAGTTAACCTTTATTTATTCCTATGAAATTCCATTGTAAATTCTGCCTTCTCCACGTAAGCCCCTGTAATCTAAAACAGCGATAATTTATTGGAGTCAAATTATTCCCAGGCATTAAATCTGACCAACGACAAATGATTGTTTCCAAGGGCCTATACAATAAAGCCTGTAAGCCTCTAAGACTTTATGATAAATTAATGACTTGATACGGTATAATTCATTGATAGAGGATTGCTTAATACATTACTATGAATTAAAAAGGATATCGTATTGTTTTATATGAAAAGTTAGAACGGGCCGCTGTAGTTTAATAACGTCTACAGCTAACCTCAAATAGATCGACTAGAATTTGTTTCCAACCCTCAGATCTTAGTTTAATCGTTGCATTACGGTACCCTGTCTGCAATTAAAATTTACTCAGACCCAGTTACACGAAGAACTACCAATCTGCTCTACTGTCAAAAATGACATTTGATTTATTTATTCGTATCTCGTGTATCACATATCGTTATTATGAAGCATATTCCTTTACGCTGCTTTTGAGCGTTTTGGTACTTTCCATATCTGAAAATGTACTTTCCAGATCACAGCTTCGGTTTCTGAACATATGTCGTTAGCATGTATAAGACTCGACCGACTAGGTCATCAGACAACAACATAAAACAAGTGGCGTCACATGTTGTGTGTGCGAAAACAGGATGTTCACAGGAAGTGCGGCTCGACGGAAGTCGTTGGAGAGATTGTGTCGAAGAAATGACGCGGTCTTTGTGAACTGTAGCGTACATTGTTATGAAAATACTTATTTACGTAATTGTACCATTGTTAATCTATGTATATCTAATGTTTATGAACTGTAATGTACATTCTTATAAAAGTACTTATGTAACATTACGCATGTAATCCCCGAAGAGGTAGGCAGAGGAATGTAGAACACTCCCACGGTTCACCAGTTACGTTTACGTATCACTATGGAATACGTGGTGAGCGTATTGCCATACAACAAGCACATATCCAGTATTTGAGCCACTACTAGAAAATCTAAATAAGAAAAATCCAA
>DWFO01005222.1:0-10700 GCA_018246595.1 Mimoniades nurscia nurscia
TTATTTTCAAGACTGCAACGTGTCGGCGTCCATGGTAAAGTGATTGTGTGACACTTAAGATAAAAGTGAATCGTAATTTTCTAATTTTGATAGAGTGTACATAATATATATATGAATTATGTAAAGAGTTATAAATAAACGTTACAAAACATTGTCAATCTGGATTTTCATTTTGAAACACTCGAAATAAAACTACATTAGCAATTTTTATAAATAGACATTTTATTTGGATATTGTAAAATAAAATATAAAGTAAAATACTCATTTTCACACAGATACACTCAGACAAAAATACGTATATTTTGGAATCAAATTCGATACAATTATTTATTGTTAAAAATCGTACTCTTACACAAAGGCTGAAATCTCAGAGTTACTAGATAGCATATAGTATGAAAGTACTGTATTCGACGTTCATGTTATCCGATACAATATTGTGATGGTAGCCTGAGGTCGACGACGTTTTAATCTTTACGCTTTATTGTATTTAAGTATTATTTATTTATTTATCCTTTATTGTTGGTAATAAAGGGCCGACTTACTGCCAATTGGCATTTTCTATTTTTATTGTGTTTATTTATTTATTTAAACACTGGAAATGGAACTTTCAACACTGGACAACAATATTGTATCGTATAACAAGAAAACATTCCAATACTGTGGAAACTGTGGGCTTAGGAAGTGATTAGATCTACAGACGCACAATATAATTCGTGTTATCATAATAAACAACGAAGTACACACATCGATTATATTTCTTGAAATAAATATTTACATATTACTTATATCATATAAAATCTAAGTCATAAGATATTTGGTGTTTTAAATGCTCAATATATTCAATGCACACTTTTAATTTATTTGCTGTTTAATTTAATAATACATTTATGAATAAAAAGCAAGTAGCTGAAAGTTATTAAAAGTATTGAATATTGAACGTAGTAAATAACTGGTAACATTGATATGAACTCCAAACGTTCAAAAGTAAAGTTCCATTCGTAACACAATTTTCTAAGAAATTTTTTGGAAATTGCGAATAATTTAAATTTCATGAATCCAACCTCACTATCATTGAGATCAAAATCAAAAGTGTGAAAATGCGTTATCTCCATTTAGCTGGCAGCTTTAGTAAGTACTTAAGTAGGTACATATTATTATTTAGGGTATACTAACGCACTGACCTCGATCATGCGTATTAAAAATATTCACGTAATGTGTGCATTTGGCTCCTACTAATTTTAAATTATTTTAAACACACGAAATAAATGTTCATCTTTAATTACACAGAAATTTAGTATCACATAACATAAACTTGTGTGTTTATTTTTCGCAAATTGTAATTAAAGGATAATACTTTCATTAACAGCAGCAGTTCAAGGCCATCATAATAAATCGTCTGTGGTTACGTTCGAATTGTTAAAATTTTAACATTAAAGCCTATGTAAGAAAATTCGGACCACATTTTCTAAAATGAAATGTAAAGGGCACAATATTTTATTCCTTTTGTTTTGATGTAAGTACGAGTATGTTATCAGTTGGTTACATTAATTTTTTAGTGTCTCAAAAATATAGAAATGAAAATATCAACCTGAACAGATTCGGCGATCAATGACTGCGTCCACATATTATTATAGGTAAGTACTATCTTTATCAATAGAATGTTTGTTTACATGATTATATTTAGATGAATATTATAAATTGGGTTTCCCCCTACTACAATTTACATATTAGATAAAAAACACTAGAGCCCACAGTTAAATTTGGACAATTAGATTTAAATACGAGAACAACTATTGCAAGTAGAGTTAAACAGTCCTTATCTAATATAATATTTTGCTTGTGCCTTAAATGTATGTAAATGATAAATGCAATGACACAGATATGATCTCCATTTTACTTATAACAATAATCATAAACGTGATTAAATCTACTTGTGCATATTAATCTCATAGGAATAATAACATTTAAAAATTTTAAAATTCTACTCAGAGGTACTTTTTGGTTACATGTCGTTGTTTTTTTTTTTTAAATTCCAATGGGATTATAATATATTGTATAACTTGCCTAAAGTATCTCCTGCCTAATGGTCACATCAGAAGTCAATTGCAATTCGCATTACAATAATAATATGTAGAACGTATTATTAATTATATACGTTTTATTAAATATTATTAAACATTTCAAAAACACTAGGCTGTTATGTTTGGTTTGTTTTTTCTGATTACAACGAAGACCAATGTGTCAATAGTGTTATGACCCGCATCTATACCATATCAATTTATGGAATATCATTAAAGGTGCTTAGTCAGTTGTTAGAAAGATCCGTGCACAGCAATAGGACGTCACAAAGATTTTTTGCCAAGATAATTCATTGCAACCCGTCGCTTTACATCTATTGAAATCTCGTAGTTGACGTCGTATAAAGACTTCGTGCGTTTTGTCTAAAATACCAGAAAGAATTGTTCAGTTGCTTAGTCATAAATACCGATCAGACATGCCTTTGAAGTTCCGTATATAGCATACCACGGGCAGGAGATCATATCCGGCCAGTGCACGCGGTTGCCAGTCTATCTGAGTGTGTGCCACATGGCGACTGCCTTGCGCGTCTCCTGAGCCATCTGCGCCCAGTGCCGCCCCTCCGACGCTGGCTCTGCCGCGCCCACACAACACCACCCCACCACTAGGTTGTTGCTTCCGCCTGTCACCACGCACACCTGCAGTTATCAAAAATAGTAATGAAAACGGAAGTAAAGAATAATGATTGTGACACCTACAGCTATATTTTTATGGACATTCGTGCACATATAAAAAATAAAATTATAGCATTTACTGTATATCTACTTGTTATTGTTTCTTACCGATACATTTAAGATTTAATTGAGTAATAAATTCAACCGATAAAACTATCTCAAAAAGCTAGCTAAATAAGTTCTTTCAATTTTGGCTCTAGTTTATGCGCTTCCTTGTTTGAAGTTAATTGTTTGGATTATTTTATACACTTACCTCGATGGAAGCTTCTTGGAGATTGGCAGATGGTAGACTGAAAGACAGGGCCTCGTTCCACACCGGATTGTTAATCTCTCGTCTGTTGGTCTTCTTCTTTTTTACACGCTTGCCATTCACAAGGAGGTAGACTTTGACATACACATCTGGAAGGTATTAATAGATTTATAGAAATTTGAAATGCAATTCAATATTTTGAGTCTGAGTTGTTCACCCAAGTCGTGTACTTTTCTTTAAAGTACAATTATGTACATCCCTCGGTTTTAAATAAAGCTCTATGTATAAGAATGCCTTGTTCGATGACTTCGGAAAATGCGACTGCCGATTGAAAGAACCTAAGTCCGATGCCCGTATTGAGCTGTCGGGGTTTTCTAATTTGAAATTCCCAGTCCCAGCTTGGAGTCTGGATTTATGGTCAGTTTATGAGGGCAATAGGCCGTCACTCACTATTCCATGGTAAAGGTGGTGAAACAGGTGCAACGTGGGAGTATATTACACTCCTCTGCCTGCCCCTTCAGGGAGATACAGGCGTTACGTGTTACTATATTTTTATGTATATCCAAAATTTCACAGCTTATATAGCATAATGTGACTCAATAATAAGGAATATACTTTTGGATGTTACCCAGTGCATCTTTTCCTTCCTGAGGCGGCAGAAGATTTCGAGCTTTAAGTACGACAACAGTGAGGCGTTCGGCTGAAGGTAAGAAAGAAAGAGATAAGAGCAACTCTTGCAACTCCTCTGGAGGGCGCCTTTCCCGTGACAGTTCCGCCCATACTTCTGCTCCACCAGCCACTTCAACGCGGGAGAGCGGTACCTTCGCAGATCCCATGACTTCGTTACGTGAGAATCTGTAATTTTTCATCTCCATTATGTTTTTGTACTATGTAATTAGTAACTAGCTGATTTATTGCATTATTAAGATTTTAATTGATCACTGGTTTGAGGATTGTGTATTGATTTACAGCAGAAGTCAATTTATTAGTATATACCTGTCATAGTCGAACACTTGCAACAGTAACGTCTTGTCGGTGAGTTCATCATGGGACACAGGGAACTTGAAGTGCTGATCGAAGAAGGGGTTCGCCTCGTTTCTGTGCACGGGAGTTTGTCGCACACGAGTATCAACTTCAGGGAGGAGGCTCACTCTCACGTAGGGGTCGTTGAAACCGCCGGCTTCATACCCAGCAAGATCATGGGCTGAAAATTTGAAGGAATTCTTTGAGTTCGCTATCTAGATTTGTATAAGACAATTCCCAAGAAACTTATATAATTTCAGTTTGCATGTGATTAGCAGATCCTCAATCATCCCTTATTAATAATAAACCAGTTAGATACTAGAGAAAAAGAGAGGGGAAAAGAATTCATGAACGTATGCATTTCCTCTTTTCTGGAGTCCATAGTGACGAGGGGACATAAGCTCAGTGCTTTTTTGGGACTTTAACTTAAGCTCAAAGATCGGTGCCTTCAACTACGATTGTAAAAAGATGATAAATATCAAAAACAGTGGTCTGCTGGCACCTTATCGGTCAAATCCAAATAGAAAATTTTTGTCTATATTGGTAGGTAGGTGGCATACATATTGGTTTTTCGTGACAACTGCATTCAAGAACAAATCTAACGCATATTACCTTCAATTAGATGAACTTCCAGGTCAGATCGATCGAAATCATACTTCAGCCGCAGATGTATTCTCCCGAGGGACGGTCCAGCGCCTTCCAATTCAATCATGAGGGGTGCTTCTCGTTTGGTGTATAGATCTGGCTGCAGAGCTCCCAGGGCGTTTATGGTGGCACATGCACCAGGACTTAGAGGACCGAGACCACTGCTATTTTCCACTAAGGAATTGCTTCGGTCTATCCGCCTGGAGATCGCAAAACATTTTTTTATCATTAAGAGAACCACGAAATTAGCTAAGCATACGTCTTGCAACCGCGGACTCTGAACTCAGATTTAGGTTTAAATTTGCCATAAAATAAAACTCTTCATTACAACATTTAGTGGAAACCATGAAAACACTGATAATTGAGGCAGATTAGGCGGTCATATCGCCAGATTTGGTTATACCCAGACCTGAATAAAGTTTATATATAAAATACACGTCAGGAGTCAAAGTTTATTCTAAGCGCTTATTTAGTTTGATAACCTGCAGGTACCAACCTAGACGCAGTAAAATTAACCACTTGATTGCGAATGTAGGTATTAAGTATTATTTATTTTCGTGTGGCGCTACCTGAGCTTACTTTATACTCATTACGTGACTGAATTATTTGTTTAAATAATACCTATTAGACATGTTATTACTAAATTGCAGATTTATCCAGTTTTACTCATGGCCTTAATAGTATGTGGGTCGCCGAGCAATGTAGATGGACCCGGACCCGTATTTAACGAGATGGTTTTGATTTTTTTCTCTAACTTATTACTACATATGTACCTATATACTTTGACAATTCCTATTAAAACTGTGTCAGATATATTTCCTTACTGGTCGTATTCATGAATTAGATAGTACGTAAATTCTAAAGAAGCGCAGTACATGTGGTAGTATCAGCCCCTGTCGAAGACAGATTTCACAACGATTATTTATATCTTCTTCAACATGCTCTTTCCCGCGCAGAAATAATTATATATTGGTCCCATACATAAATGTAGTCATACGCGAGTGCTTATATCGCACAAGCGTGAGTACTCCACGAGACTATTTTAAAAATTATTATAAATAATTTATAAATAATTTTTATAAATAATTATTTATAAATTTTTTTTTATAAATAATTTATTGATTGCTTAATTAATTCTGAAAGGTCGAATCCGTAAAGCGTTAAAATTTAATTTATACACCTGTCTGAAATTACATTTATGCTAACGAATATCTGGTTACAATTTTTCTCATAGACAATTTAATTATCAAACCTGGTCATATAAAATGGTCTATATTTTTGACGTTATGGTTAATGAGGTTGGCCTCGTTTTATATATCGAACTTAATAATGCTATGTATTAGTATAGTATAGGTAACGACTTGGGCGCATGGGATCGATAGCACGCCGAATACTTAATTAATTCATGCAGCACCTACATCATTAAACTTTCGGTAGCACGAAATTAACCCTAGCCACGGAAGAAGCGAAATTGAGTTGATTACTGAGTAAGAGACTGCCGATGGACGTTTAAGAAGATAATTAAGTATCAACGCAAATGCAATGTCGATTACACCATTAGAAATGTAGTTATGGACTCTCGACATGAATATCATTTGGCGATAAAATATAATTTGCTTTGGTTGCATAGCAGTAACGAATTATACTGTTCTGTTGCACAGTTAAAACAGGTAGATTGTCTTTTCATAGTCAATCTGGATAGTAGCGGCAACGAGTAAGCGGTCCAAAATAAGTATTTTTTTTATTAAATTGAGGTGAAATGCTCATCATTAATTTTTTAGTGACGCAAACAATTTCAAAACGTCATATTTACACGTTAAACGCATGTCCGCCTAACGTAGTTGCAGTATCAAAGCGATCTGTAAAGTTAATCAACGCCTCTTGAATGATGATCGCTAGTAGCGAATTTCCACGAGAGTTTTCGGGCTTCATAGTTTTCGCTGAGCAGTTGATCCTTACCGTTTGGTAACAGTCGCTTAATGTATTCGAAGGCCTTGAAGGCGGTCATATTTTAAGATTACAGAAGGTAATCAGTTCGAGGGCCACCTGACATTCAGTGGCCAATGAACTTTTGACTTCCTCTGAGCTAGTTGCAACTATTCTTGTATCATAGCTACGTTTTCAGTTATTGTTATCAGCTTAATACAGTGGCGCAAACATAAAGTTTCTATTAAGATAATTTGCAGTCGAATTCTGGTCAGAGGTCCAATGACCCTTACAGATGTAGGCGTCGATAGGTTCATTTTATTACTAAAAATATAGATATATATGTATTTGTGTTTAATTATTAGTCAACAAATTTAAATTATATCGGTCTATTAATAAAATACCTATTTATTTTTAGAGCCAAATTCCATTACCGGTACTTACGGCACCATAATGGGCTGTCACCCGCAAAATTTATCTCTAAGCTTAATTTTCATTTTATGACTTACCAGTTAAATCCACAAAACTTTTGTTTACTGTGTACGAAATTAGCGTTATAAACCACTAAAGGGAATAATGAAAACACATATGAACTTTCAAACTATCCACTCTTATCTTAAGGGAATTCAATATAAATTCTTCAAAATAATCATACATACATAAATTATAATATTTCACGTTGTTATGTAATCTATAATATAATCCATTCACTTCTGTTTTTAAACAAAATCATTATTATCAACCCTTACGTATTTGGATCTCTATTCACAATGAGAAGAGTTAAGGCCTGCCACTCGCCAAGTGCGGTATTGTCAGACTTCACACGCCTTAGAGATGGACACGATATGGAGAACTCCTAGACATACGTAGGTACAGGTAATTTCACGGCGTGTTCACCGTGGCCGTATTTTCGGTCGACATTACACAATAAGTTTACCTAATATGCTCTATGATAATTTAACCACCTCTTTATAATAAACTTAAAATAATAACGATTGCCTCGTTGGTCGTGCTGGTCGAGAGTGCGACTGCCGAACGGGACGTCCTGGGTTCAATTCCCGGACAATAGGTGGTAAGCCTACTGCCATACACTGGTCACATTTACAGAGTCTGAGCCACTACTAGAAAATTTGAATTAAAGAAATCCAGTAGGTAGTGCCCGATTCGAGATTTGAACCCAGGATTTGAACCCCCACGCTTGCAACCAACACCAGCAACGAGACAGTATAATAATAATAAGGAAATTTGCCAGTACAACCTATACCTAAATAAATAGATATAATAATATATCTATCTATAAAGTGTATTTTGTCGACAATTGGAGCGCCAGAGGAAGCGAGCGGGGATGGCGGGCGAAAATTGAGTTTGTTCCAATTTACGCCGGCGAGCCTACTCCACAGATTGATTCACACGCAAATATATATTAAGCATACGACAAGGCTTTTCAAGTACGAAAGAATCATTTCTTAAGTTTTGTATATAGTCGAACATGATTGACTTTGTGATTTATCATTATCATCATCAGCCTAAACTGGCTGCTGGACACAGGCTTCACCTGGGGATATTTTTCCCATAATCCCCAGGGTGGCCATGTCTGTTGCGGATCGCAAAGCACGGCTTCTAGTATCGTCTAAGCTGCTGCTCCTAGGCGGTTAGGCCATTTAGTCGTGCGTAGATAGACTACATAATATTGTGATCATCCAAGCCTTTATTATTTTATTATTATTATTTTATTATTATTATTTAGTCGCCTCTTAGGACACCCTAACCGACCTTAATAAATACGACATTCCGGGATGAGATCGGTGGATGTATTGTTTTTCCGCCCGCGGGCCCATTGTCATTTATGCTTGAACATAATGTGCAATGCATTAAACATTCGTATATCGGAATACGAAATGATAGGATTTAAAATGAAAGGACTAACAACCTTTATTTAAAGAACGGCTATTACTTTAATTCCGTTAGCGGATGTTTCATTAGAGTTTTGATACATAACATGTGTCGACTTTTCAATATTATTAACAGAAAACATCATGCACTATAAGAATGAATAAAAACTTCGCGTGTGAACCTTTTTGCATGAGATGTCTCTGTAAAGTCATCGAAGGCGTCTGAAATTTATAGACTCGTAATCGGCTAGCATTACACACTATGGCCCTAAGCCTCTTATTCAAGGAGGTTTAGAGCAGTGAGGCCTAAGTTTAATAATCGAACTATGAAGGGGCTGGTAAGTAAATACAATGACTTTTAATATACTCTTTACTCTAATAAACTTTATTAAAGTCACCCTCCATTATAGGTGGCTGAATTCATTTGTCTATTATTACGACATCCTATTGAGTGGGTGTGGTCATAGTGGTTGTGAAAAAATATGAATATAGTAACGAACAAACTAAGACCGCAGATTTAAGATTTTTGAGTACGGTTAAGTTTCAGTAAAAATTTACCTCGGAGGCATGAGTAACGGCGATAAACATCTCGGTGGAACGTGTCGCGGGCTCGAAGGTGCGGGAGAGTCAGCCAGGGAAGCCAGCGATCCATGGGCGTGCGGCGCTGCACGAACATCCAGGGAGGCAGCGCGTAGAGGCGACGGCGATCGGGGTAAGCAGGTCACACCCGCTTCGAGGGTGCGACCGTCGGGCGCGAATGTACGAATGGCTGGCGACGACCCGCGGTGACTCTATGATATCAAGACTACAGGTTATTACGAAAACAAAATCAACACTTTTCATGTATTGTATCACTTTTTTAACTGTCATTATTCAAAGTAAACAAAAGCTGTAAACGTTAATTTCGTGTACCAGTATATACAAAATGAATGGACTAAACTGATTCGTAGGAACTTGTGTTATATTTCCTATTAAGTACATATTTGTTTCAGTGTGTTGTAAATATCGTAGGTAATGTAGGAATATTGAAAGTGATAGTTTCACTTCATGTTCTTTTTATGTATAACTATTTAGGTTCATTTAACTAATTGCTAGTGGGTATACGGCGCGATGGACATACCAACGAGCAACCACGAACCACGACGCTTTGAAAATTTCAGAAGTGAAAATATATCTTTTGACATGTGAAACATCGTAACGAAGATCATTACACGCAGTAACCACTGTATTTAGACCTGAAGAAACGAATCACTATATAGAAACAGTAAGTGTACAGTGCGTACACTTTGTTATATTTCTAGTAACAATTTCGCACTATTTGCGTGTAATTATAGTAGGTATTTATAGTTAAGTATAATTTTTTCAAACAATCTGAAGAAATATTCACTAAGCATCGTCGTGCTCGGTAGATTGTTAAATTAAACCTTATGTTGTATCCACGCTTGAGCTTCAGACGGATATTTGGAGTTTACATCACGTTCTGCACATTACCATTCACGGCTGTTTTGAACTTTGGCTTCGTATCGCGTGCGTCGTTACCTTATCCTTTTCTACACGAGGCATTTCATTGTATCGCTATTTGTATACATATCTCATATTACGATCTCTAATGCGAATAACGATCACGGGTGAAACTTAACAAACGTGTCGAAAGGGGCGTGGAAAAATTTCCGTAAGATTAAAAATCAATTGTACGCGCAAACACAAAGGTTAAAATTTGTTTGATGAAAAATTTATTTGGATGTCGATTGGAATATAAAAGGAAATACCCTACGTTTTCACGGTAACGGTACCTACGCTACGTTTGCAAACTGCATACGGAACGAAGGCGGGCCGAGCAGGATCCTGTTTGGGTCTCATCATTAATTCTCTCAGTATCTTGCGGCTTGCATATTGAAATAGAAATTCATGATCGCTCTGTGAAAGTTGGAGTATATTATACGGAGGTCATTAGCACTGAGTGGCTACACTATGATTTATTTAGCTCATTAAACATTTCTCGCATAATCACATCTGAAAAGCGTAGCTTAATATCCACGACCAAGCCTTCAGCTTGCCTCACCTACCTTTGATTGCATAGTTGGAATAAACTCCTTTGTTTCACAGTTTCAAAGCGTATAAAATATAATTGGCGGGTCTTTTAAAGTCATTTTGAGCTTCATAACTCTTTTGAACACACGCACGAACTTAGCATTTATCTTACATATTATAATT
>DWFO01005223.1:0-10700 GCA_018246595.1 Mimoniades nurscia nurscia
GCTGACATAACCTACAGGCACGTGGCTAGGTTCACATAGCCCAAATACTAAAATTAAGCATATTAGAAAGCCGCAAATACAACATTAATTACATTAAACCTTGTTAAAAGTAACATAACTTCAAAATCATGTTTACCTTAGCTCAGCCGCACACAATTTTTATTTTTTCTTGTCAAAACCAGTGTATCGCTCACACCACCATTACAATTTGACTGAGGAGGGAGGATACTCGGAACTATGCATAACCAGTCAAACCGACAAAATGACGGTAGCTGTTATGGCACAATCGTAAAGGATCATCTTACCCCAAGGGATCAACTCGTACTACTTTCCTACGTTAGTTTATGGCATGTTATAGTTTTTTGTTAACTAGTTACATTATCTTCAAAGACAAAATAGCTACTTATAAGTACCTACAGCTAGGACAATAGACTTCAGTGCAACTGTTTTTATGGTTCATTAATTAGGAAAGATATCTAAAGTAGAAAAGTATATAAATTAGGTAATTCAATTACACCTAGTATTGGCTTGTACTAGTCCAGGATTAAGTCATGATACATACACATATCGACATAAAAATCTCTGAAGCAAATATTTTTGATAAGGTTTCTTGCAATTACCATGAATTAGCTTCTTTTACCATTTATGCTCACTTTATTAGTCAAAATGTTTAATGTCAGAAATATTGACCACAAAGATATCTTAATGTGGACATCGCTTTGAAAATTCATTGGTCTGCCTTCATCAACAGATGTCATCTTGCTATTTTAGGTACCTAAATATACTAATTGATTCACCTGAGAATAACTGATGAAATAATGAGAATAAATTAATGAAATTTTGCGCATATAAGACAAAATATATCAATAATACTTGTCTAAAAAAACAAAGAAATTTCTAGAAATTCTCTGTAGAAACGCGTACCCCTAAAAGCAACGACCAAAAGGGTGTCTACAGTGTGGAACAGCCAATTAAAACCAGCAACGAGGCATTAGATAATTACAGCCGTCTTGCGTACTAAACACACACATTTATTTCTGCCATTACAGGCATCGCTCCAAATGGAATTTATGAATACATAAGCAGGACGCTCGATCGCTCATCTGCGCAGCTACCCAATGCATATTTACCTATTACGAGCCAGCTAGCTATACGTGTAGGGTAATTTGTATTCAAACGTTTGAAAAACACACCAAACCGGTCATCTAATTAGCAGAAACAATGACATGGGCCGCGCGGGCGCCGATCGCCATTTTGTGCGTTCGACCAATCACAGCGGACCGCGTCAAGGTTACGCGCAATGTCAAAACTGGCGTCGCTTCCTTGTAATTTGTCTAGGCCACTAGCTGTTACTATGATAGATAACAGTTCAACCATTTTGTTTTGATACCGCTATCTGCACTGCCGCTCTTGATAAGTTGTTTGCACGAATCAATAGTTAAGGTTGAATTTATGATTTTAAATCTATTCCAATGGTAGTCTGGATATTTGTTTTAAATACGTATAAATTCAATATTATGTACCTACTTTAGGTACCATCATTCTATATTATTTATCTACCTATCTATACATGTGAACCTATATATGTATATACAATAAAAAAATAATAAGAAAGAAAATCACGTGTGTAATATAGGTACATAACACAAGCCAGATTATTCGATTATAATAATATACATGTATACATACATCTCAAAACAACAACATAATTTTGATGAAATTTGATTTGGTAATAAGATTTTAAAAATCTATTTTCTCATGAACATTAAACTCTTTGATATAAATGTATTTTTAATTGTTGTTTTATTAAAAGTATCATATTAAGTACCTACTTGTTCAGTGAAATAGATTTAAAAATTAGTATTATTATGTACCTACACCTTCACGCCAAGTCGCTAACATGGTAGGCTAAATAAATCGAGCGCCAAAAAATCCAATAAATATGTCAATCCCTACACAGAAGTGACGTACTTTTTCTACATTCATCAATGGTTGAGGATGATAAAAAGATATACCTACTCACGCTATGAATATAAATGATAAAAAAACATAGATACATATATATAGGTACATAGAGAAACTATTAGTTTCGCAAAGTTGGTTTCGTCCAAGATACTTCGGTTCGACTGCAGAGTTAAGCCTGAGGTGGCCTATAAACTGCAGTTTGCGGCCGAAGCGGTTTGGGTCACTTAACCCCCAAACGATTTAACACCGTGAATGTACAATATTCCCCGAACAATCCGGAAAAGGTTAAAGGGCATCGTACACTGCAAGCGAGATGTTTAAACTGAACCAAGAAATTAACAAATCTCTGTATCCTGGCTTTCGCAGTGGCGATCAAGGCACTGATTCCTTATGATAAACATCACAGGAGACACACAACAACACACGAAAGTCCCGGAAGGATTTCACAAGAGAAGCAACCAACTGATGTCAGGTAGTAGGTGCATGAAGGGAGCCTGAGTATGAGCATTATTTTACGATATTAAAGTATGATATTAAAGTAATGCTTACACCTTACAGCAATTGGTGTTACGGTTTGTTACGAGCGGTATCGATTGGTACAAAATATTTAACATCCGGTGTAATGTAATTCCATGGTGTATAAATAATTTAAAAATACATATATTGTTATATAATAGGGGGGGGGGGGGGGGTGTTAAATGTAAATAAAACTATGTGTCGGTACAAGTAGGCCAGCAAAAACTGATATACGCGACGATGTGACAGACAAATTGGATTATTGTCACATTTCATTAACAGACACAGTATGGAAAATTTCAGCAGTTTCATCATTCAAAAGATTAGTAAAGCAATCAGGTTGTTATAAGTAACTATACACTACAAACTCTTAATCAAATTTAAAACCTCCAACTGCCAAGTTAAATGGTTTTTCCATCATCGAATTAAGTAAGCTAGCGGAATCTTAAAATAAAAGAGACCAGATCAAATCCTTATTTTGAATTTAAGACCAATATTTCTCAATCTCGTATAATTCTTATCCGGAACACGGTTAATATAGCCTTTACACCTTGTTAGATAAATCTTAATATGATTTGTGACGTATAAATCCTAAAGTGCGGTGGCCGGGCCGCGACACGAGATAATACCCTGAATTCGTATTCATATTTCGTTGTGTGCAAGGATTAACCGGGCAACAGTTTGCTGGGAAATGTTCCCGGTTAACCGGCTAGTGACGCGCCCGGGCGTCGAGCATTTTCAAGGTATGGTACGATAGTTTACAATTGTAATTCTGTTCATGTTTCCGAGAATATTAACAACATTCTATGGTAGCCAATGGAATGTCTATAAAACTTTAGGATGGCTCACAATTCTGTCAACAGCACCAGCAGTAAACGAATTGCTGCTGGACAGCAGCTACAAGCTATAGTGCATCTGCAGGTGTACTCAGAACAGGACTTACAGCGCAAGCCTGGCATAAGTGGCTTCTATTACAAAATAGAAAGGTTCTATCATTCAAGTTTCTAACATTCACTTCTATGGCGGCAGTTCAGATTGAAAAATAACTAGAGTTATTTATTTTTAAAGTCTTTTGTTAAGTTGAAAAATTATTGAGATCCACAGCTCTTAATAATGACAGCTTGATAGAATGATATATCTCCATTAGCTTATGAATTAGCATCAAAAAACTTGTTTCCGTCCGCAGCTGGACATAGCCCTTTCCAATAGCATGTCACTGAGCTCAGTCAATCTTCAGCTTGTTGTTTTGCACCGGTGCCAGCCACTGCGGGCGCGCTGGAGGGAGTCACACGCTACTTTTGGTTACCAGATAAAAATTAATAGGAGAATTCTAGTCAAAATAACTTCCCATGTTCACAGAGGAACGTCGAACGGTGCTCGTGCGGAGCCGTTATCGATTTTCTTATCGCTCGCTGTAAATAGTGATAAATTTAGATTGTTGCGTAGGTTAGGTACATACTTAGGAGAGGTTTTCCTTTGAAGTCTGCAGAATAGCGAGAGAGGCGTGGGTTCGTGAATTACTGGGTATAGTAACTATTTTTGGGGGTGTATACTTCAGATAATAATAACGTCAAGAAAATAATATTTTGTTACGAAAAGTAAATTAACTGAATATTGACATGTTACGGCAGTTTTTAAGCTCCAAGGGCAATACTTAGATATTAGATGAATAGTTTGCCAAAAAGATGCTGTTTTGATGTGTAGAAGCAACGGCTAAGACACAGGGCCCACTTTTGTCATAAGGTTTTACTTAGAATAAACTAATAATAATAATATCTTGGGACATCTCCACACACGGCCATCTGATCCCACAGTAAGCTTCAACAGAGCTTGTGGTATAGTAACCAGATGGCTGATAAATTACATATATACGTATAAATATATACTTAAATAGATTTTTTTTACACCCAGACACAGAACAAATACTTGTGTTTATCACAGAAATATTTATTCTGTATGGGAATCGAACCCACGACCCCTGGCGCAACACTCAGGTTCACTAACCGCTGCACCAACGGGCCAGTCAAACTGTATAATGATTGTAGATAACAAACTTGTATATTATTAGAGTTTCAGGTTTCCAATAACAATAGTCATTACGATGAAGTCGAAAGCTTTCGAACTTTAAATGAACTTTAACGTTGTCAAGTTTATGAAGTTTATTAAGTGAATACCTACATGTATAGGTGTTACCCAGTAGAATACATTATGAAAGAAACTGCTTGTTAATGCCAATATTCCTATGGAAAATAAAAGTACTTCCTCACATCAGACTTCTATTTCTCCAAAGGGATAGGCAGATGAGTAAAGACTATAGCGCAATCTGCCAGCGCCATATCTATAACCCTCTTATGACAGACACCCTGGTACCGCTATATGGGGTAGGTTACATGTTATTTTTCCGCACTGACACGGATAATAATTTTCTTATGATATAACGAAAACTATCGACTACCACCACGTCACTATTTACTTTAAATCGCGTTATATTACAATCAGAGAATGCTAGGCGCTGTATTTCCGCCTGAAACTTTCAGTACAGACCAACAAAGATAGTCGAGTCACTTCCAAATTGAACTTTATGCAACGGTTTTAAAGTTGTGTTTCCACTGCAGTATCACAGGGGTTTTCTATGTTGTTTTCGGATGCAACTTATTTGTGAAAACATGAACAAGAGAGAAAGCACGAGTTGATTTTTATAGGTGTGAGGGAGATGGGTATATACTAAATTTACGAAGCCACAGGTGGTGTACCTCGCGTACAGGCGCAAGCCGCTTTGGTGTACTGAATGTATTATTCCTGAAAACCTCCGAAGAAATCAAAACTAAATCATAATATAGATTTAGTCAGTAATACGTAACATCACTTATGTAATCTCCAAAGGGGTGGGCAGAGAAGTGTAGTACACACTCACGTTTCGCCAGCTCTGTTCACGTCCCTTCACCTAATAAGGGTCGAGTCTGTCGCCCCATACACCGGGCACAAATCAGTTGGCAAAAGGTATTTTCTTTTGGTAACTTTTGATAAAGAGATTGTGTGGATTTTTTGCAGCACTAAAACTCCCTTCAGCAACCTTCTTCTGCGCTAATACGAGAACTAAGGGATCTTCAACAAAATCCACAAGTACCTTACTAGTGCATCGCCTCTATAAACCCTGCACCTGGAATATTCGTAATGCCTCATCCGGTGTCTTCCAGATCTGACTACGATGTTCATTTTCCTCGCGATCGCTGACTCAACAGTTTGAACACCCTCTCTAACCGTTCGTGACCCCGGATGTCTCTTTTCAGTCGCCTCTTACAACATACAGTAGATACCACAGCTCATATTCTGGTCCCAAGCTTCAAGGATCCAGAAGAGTTCAGTGTTCATATTAAATAAAAAGCCCACATTTTATACATACATATACATTCAAATAAAAAGTTTGAAACTGGGTTAGCAATTTCCTGGCCTACCAATTAGGCATTCAAACGTAATAAACGACTTAGTATTTACAGTTAGTATTGTAGCAATGACAGTATTTGGAATTCTAAATAATTAGATCCTAGCATGTCCGACTATATTCCCATTCGGTGTAGTTCCCAAGACCGGTACTCGTCTGATCGCACGAGGTTTCGGGACAATTTCCCTAAGAGGTTCCCGGAACTGATAAAAAGTTACTTTAGGTTCGTAAAATAGTATTTAAAAGGGGAACCTGTCTTATTGGTCTAGTGATTGCGAGCGCGACTGCTGAACTTGAGGTTCTGGATCTGATCTTCGGCTCGAGTAAAGTATTATACGTTTTTTCTAACTTGTTATTCCCAGTAACAACGCGGAGTCTGCGTTTGAGTCTGGTTTTTTTGGCAAGAAGTACACCCCTAATTACATGAGACTACATAACAAGAGATTAACTGGAACTCCTCTGCTCTGCATAAATCTTGAAGGAAATACAGGCATAATACTATGTTTTGATAAAATAGTAAAAGATCAATGTAGCGAAAATTATTTTTTGAATTCCAAGAATTAACAATATTTATTAATTTTACAGAAAAACAATGTATGAAGAGAGTTATTTGGCACTCGGTGCTCTCTGCCTACCCCGTAAAGGATGTGGCGTGAAGATATGAATGTATGTATGTTCTCAGAATAATGAGCTATTAACCGAATTCGCTTTTCGCTTACAATAGAACAGAAGGTGAATGAACAGTGAACACTTCGTCGTCCATTGCCTTGTTACTAATCGTTCGGACTGACAAAGAACTTCGGAATCGGCTGATTAATGATGAATGCGTTTAACCCATTTCTGCTTCAAACGATTCCAGTGAATTATAAAAGAAACGCAATAACTGTGGTACGCTAATAACGGCTAACATACGAATTATAGCCTAATTCAGTTATAATTTAAATCACAATGCTTAACTTTCTTTGTATCCTGATGTTCATCGAGTTGAAGATTTTTCTCATCTCCCTACAAGAAAAATTTAAAGGTTTCTAAAATCGTGTTATCATTATTACCCGGATTTAAAGACTTATTTGTCTTCGCTCATGAGACAATATTGAAAGCTATAGTTAATTATTTTGGGGGCCAAATGTACCCTAACACTTTAATTTCTCTACATACGTTTTGTGGTTCAGTCTCAAATACATATAGAATAAGACATCAACTAAGTCTAAACTTCTAAACGAAAGTACCGATATCAATATTGTCGCAGATGATCCAACATAGAGCAAGGGCAGCTCCATTTTTTTATATGCAAAATGAGACGAAGACTAGCTTAAATAAAGTGTCATTTTTGACATGGGAAGTAAGATTAAGTAGATAAAATGGTACACAAAGTAAAATAAAGAGTTTAACTAATCAAAATCGATGTAGCTGCTGTGTGAAAGGACGACGCGATGCGTGGGAACACATCCAACTGGCGTCGATGATATGTTATTAAATTACACCTGACGAGTAGAACCATTTAATGGAGCGGAATGTGGAACAATTGACATGCGAATACAATAAATTCCACGTACGTACCTAGGTAGAGGTTGTTCCGTGTATGAATCAGCGTATATGTATAAGGAGGGTAAATATTTATTATATCATAAATCACGAACAGTTTCAGGAGACGCATCCCCAAAATCAAAGTGTGATTGTTCGTGTAAATATTGTGTTGTATATTAATCAATAAATCAATTCTTATGATCGTGGCCGTGATGATATCATCTGTCGTGACTCACCGCGCTGATCGTTACACAGTTGCGTTAAATTATACTTTTATTTCATCTAACGCGATATTCAACTCATCAAGAACGCATTATATAATGTCTATGGAATCATGGACTACGCATTGAGCCAAAACAGCAGAACGCATTGTAATCTGAGTAGATTATGGCCTTGTATATCTCATTCCGATAACAAATTTGTATTCGTATTCAGCAGTACAACAGTGAAGTTTAGTAGTGAAATGATGATCATGAAATGCATTAGAATATTGATTTTATTATTTATTAAAATAAGTAAGTCTTAAAAAGGTAGCTCATCTATAGAGTTCTTCATTAACTGGCCTAAAGCGTTTGAAATTAATCAATCAGCTCTTGGCCAGTATTACTGATTATATACTAATATGCTACTGTAGCCTGAATATTCTCATGCTGACAAGGATCCGTATTTAACAGTGGAACGAGAAAAGAGTAGACAAAGCTGATGGTATTTCAAGAAAAAAATATAACAGAGAAGCAAAGCCGTAAATTCAACAACTATTAGGATTTCTGCACTAATAAACGGTTTTTTAACGGCAAGAACAGAAAAAAACGGAACAATACGCCTGTTATCCAGTAAGACGTAGGCAGAGGAGTGTAGTTACACCTCCACGATTCGCCAGTTACGCTTACGTCTCACTGTAAAATAGAGTTAGAAAAAATCAAATTGTTGAAAATATGTAACCTCACAAAGCGATCAGCACGAAATGTTATTTAAAATAACCATATAAAACCTTATCACGAGGAACCCGCAACTGAACTAGGCGAGGTCACGTGAACAAGATAATGCATATGTTTTCGTACTCGCGATACGTTCGTCCTCAGTAACGCATCTGTTTCGCATCGGCCGCTTTGAAATTTAATTAGGCCTAGTTCCAAGATATTAGCATTACACCAATGGCGCACAGCATGCGCCAAGGTTGCACTCGTTCCTGGCATTCGCATGACAAAAGGACAAGCAATGGCCGTATGTTAATTTCGACACATCCTTTTAAGTGTAAAATAGTGCTGCCTATTACAGAAATTCCATGTAAGCAAATCACCAATTTGGTGAGTAACTCTTCCTGTAAGTTTTAAACCGCAAATTAAGGCCGAAACCAGCTAAGAAAACTCTTTTTGTCTTTAAGACAGCAACTATGCGTCCAAGCAACTATGACTTATTTTACATAACGTTAGATTTAGATTTGTAAAAAGGATTTCATATATTATTGCACAAATGAAGAGTTGCATGGAAATTTATAACTTGTGTCTTTCTATGTTTTATCATTTTTCCAATTCATAACTTATTATTGATCTTGGCTATTACCCTCAGTAGGCCTACAGCAATCAACAGTATGTCTGTACACAGTGGAGTACCTACATTTTTTCTTAGACTATCAAACTTTATACAGACGCTTGACTTCTGTTGTAAATGCATTGATTTGACAATTATTTGCAACTTTATTTATTAATCCTGTTGGTCGCGACTGACTGCGAGGTCAGCAGCTGCCAAGTGAGATACGATCTCGGATGATTACGCTTGCCTAGACGAAGCCTCTAAAAGGCTGCGTCGATGGATAATCTCTTTGAAAGGGATAGCGGCGTTTTGTCCGAACGTCCAATGTTAGACCAAGCTGTCCATCATCTCATTTTATCGCTTTCTTTTGCCGAATTTGTAGCTTTGAATGTTATTTTTTAAAGATACCACATAGATTGATGTTATTTTTAAAGAAAGATTATATAGATATTTTTTTTTAAAGATAAGATTTTTTAAAGGTACATACGCGATTTACTACAACAGGTATTCACAATGATATTATAACTAAGATAACACTTCTGCCCTGATGAACAGAACGAAATCTTAATAGAGTTTGATAGTATATTGCAATACTTAATAAATACAATACAAGTAACTACCCTATGATAAAATTTGAGTTAAAACTTTTTTTTGGAAATTTCTTTAAGATTTTCCAAAAGTTCCAACAGCGCCAGCGGGTGTACGCTAACTGTTGCGCGCTGCACACGGCCAGACGGCGACGTTAAAAACACTATTGTATTGATTTTGTTCGATTCCACGCTAAGACGACGGAACTTGCGAGGATATGGGCTCCATACTTATATTCCGTACGCTTTAGTTTTGTTTACGTTGAAATTGATAGACGAGGCTATTTTCCTGTTGTGGTAACGAGCGGAAATCCCGGAGTTTTATCATTTAAGTCGCATCGCTCACTGGATTTAGGTGTTGCGACAACACACACCAACTAATCTCCGACAGTGTAGCGTAAATTGTATGTTTTAACGCGCGTTAAGGTCAGATAGGTGAAATGTTCTGGAAATTTCCACGCGTCGGGATAGTGAAAAAGGGTCGTTGTATTAGTAGTGGCTAGCTGTACTGTGTTATATTTGTATGTTGTATTGTCATTTTTATACACTTCCGTCGTAACAATGGAGTGTCCGGAATCAACGTGGAAATACGTCGTCTAGAGATATTTGCTTTTCCATGCTTTCTGTGTACTACTTAACTGATCTTGCGTGATAATATAATGGACGTTTAGGCTCATTTACATAGAACTAGTATAACACTAATGAAAACTAACCTAGATCTTTTCCACTACTATTGCAGAATAAATAATTCTGTATAAGAATTTTCGCGATTGCAGGTACCTACTCATTATTAATGGTAATCGTCAACATCATCATCAACCTACTGCAGTCTACTGCTGGCCAAAGTTGGGAATACCTATAATTTATATATCATACTACTTCTACTTCTTTGTCGAGTCGATAGGTAATCGTGAGTGATCAGCTGTCGTGGTGTAAGGATAAGTCGCAATGACCAGTGTGCCGGGTAGTGCATGTTCGTTCTTAATCAGACATAGTCGCCGCTAGGGGAGGCTCATTTCATGCACCCCTGTATATTCCAATTTTTAACAATTTGACTGCCTCGTTGGTCGTGTTGGTTGCGAGTGCGACTGCCGAACGGGAGGTCCCGGGTTCGATTCCCGGGCCGGACA
>DWFO01005224.1:0-10699 GCA_018246595.1 Mimoniades nurscia nurscia
TGCCTACCTCTTCGGGGATTACAGGCGTGAAGTTACTTTTTTTTTTTTTTTTCATTTGACATAGTATACGCCATGAATTTAGATGTTATATGTAGAGGTACTGATTCACGTTTCTGTAAAACACAAGTTCTGTTTTGGTCGCATGCTCCTGCGGTGATTAAATTATTAAATAATATTTCACGTGAAACAATGCAGTATTAATTGTAACGTAGCCCTCGCAAGTCCCTATATCATTTACCTACATATATACACACATACGTACTCGTACTTCCTTTTGGGAACTACATGTATATCTAGTAGCTTTATTTAAAATATCTTCATTAAAAATGTCAAAGCTTTGTTTGAAGTAAAGTATTCACAGCTTTAAAAGAACGATCCAAAATTTCCTCTATATCATTTTCCACGTCACTTATTAAATGGCTTACTCCAGTCTTTACCCTTTCGAATATAACACCTAGCCCATCTTTTAATGTCGCCGCATCGAACACCTAAAATTCAATAAAACGAAATCAAAAACACGATGTATTATTGACACAGTATTAGTACACAACAATTTTAAATTTGGAGTTATACGATTTAGTTATCATAGATATTATGAATTTCATGATGTTATTTGAACTGGTTGACGATACATTTCGGAATTAGTGCATTATACTCATATATTAGATTTTACCGAACGTATCAAAATAATTGTCATCAAAATCACTTTTAGCTTCATGTATTTTGAACGTACGCACTACAAGCAGAACACATGTAACAATGAATCCAAAGCAAATATCACTGTATTAAATGCGTTAAATGATTAAACAAATGTGCCTACGCCTAAGACAATACAATCCAATTATCGATTAACATTTAACTATCCTTTAAACATGAAGTTCTATATTATTAACAATAAATCAGATTTCAGTACTTCAGAGGTAAAATGGACATATTCCTACGTAGAGATTGTTTTCCACAGAATGTCAAAGCTTTTTATAGAGACAGACTTTTCTGTAATTATTACAAGCGTTTGCGGTAAAACTTATTTGACGTCGTCGTGACAGGTATTAGAGTTTATTGAACGTCACATTTATTTTTGTACTAATATTCCATTTTCAAGTCTATATTCGACTAACTACAATTAGAACTAGTAGGTATTCAATTTTATATTTGCATAGAAACAAATGAAATTTTATCGTACAAAGTTAGACAATTACATTTGTGTACGTAACTCAGATTACATAGCTTGTTGCTCCATTCTCAGTGACAAAATTCCTTAAATCTTATTATAAAGCATATTGTCTTTTTTATATCAACCTATTTTTTTAAGCATCGCATCACGATGTGTACCTACACGTACTTACATATTTAGACACTTCCATTATCTAAGTCTAGTGGGACATCTTTACAAAAGATAGCATAAACCTGTGGCGACGACGATCGTTCAATTCGCAAGCCGTTATACTTAAAATGCGAGTAAGTCCGCGAGTATGTGACGTATCAAAACATTTATTATAATGGGCTTTGCTATCTCTATCTAATCTCCTATTTTGTGATATTTGTACATATATAAATTGAGTACTTACACTATAGTAGCTACTGCTACGGTCGAATAAATCTTATTCCAGACTAATGTTCAGTACTTATTTAAAACATCAACATTTAGCAATGAAACAACCATAAACCTCGTTTAAATTTATACGTATATAGTGTCCATAGCTATACAATGAGATAATTATGTATTAAGAAAATTATCTCATTAAAGGGACGATTGAGTGCGTCCCTCCGCTGCCGCCGTTGTTTAAATGTATATTTCAGCTCTACTCGTATATTGGGAGGAATTGGAAAAATGGGTACGTAAAGTAATAAAATGCTATCTAAGCGGATCACGATTAGAAAAATGTATGGCAGTGCGCGATTTTGTTTACACGTCGAAAGCATTTAGCACGTTAAGTGGTTACATGTTTTAGTGTGGCGTTTAGTGTTGGCTGTTATGTTTGTGTGGGTCACGTGGTACACAAACGTAAGGAAGTTTAGGAAGCACAATAAATATTATCAAGGGATGATTTTAACGACGTGTGGGACAGCACCGCGAGGAAGCGTACCATGAATGTGGGATGTGACTTCGCGGAGACGTAGGACATGACCGAACTGCGAAACTGTCTAATGCTCCCTACAATATCCGCAATTACATAATTTTATATCATTAAAACTTTACCTTTTTACGTAATAGTATTCTGCTTTCTGTACAAAATATTTTTTTTATTTATATTGCTCTACCAGACTGAATGTAAAAAATAATCCTGACAAGTAAAGTGTACATGTTATTAAAAATTAAGGAAATACTTTTAGTCATTATTTTTATTCAGTGTCAGGAGAAATACAATCAATGGAAACCACATCCAATCGCACATAAAAAAAATATCACGCACCCCACACGAAGCAGTAGGTACATTTTGCTTAAATATGGTTAGTTAGGAACCTTTTTTTGTGTTTGTGAAAAGACCTCTCACTCATAAGGGTAATCCACAGGTTACGATTTACGAATATATATTATAGTTTAAATAGTCGCCGCGTATTCCTCGCAGAGCTGTAGCACGGTCACATTTAGCGGTGTGGTTTAGGTAGAGAGAGGCTGGGTGCTCCGGCTCACTTATTGTAGAGCACGATGTCCGGGCGCCAGATGTGGTCGGAGGGCACGTGCAGCATGTGCACGCCGCCGTACTCGCGCGGCTCCCAGCGCAGCTTGTAGTCGTACCACGACTGCTCCACCCACAGGTTCGTCGTCATTATCTGGTTCTTCAAGTTCTGCTCAGAAACATATTACATTACTTATGTCATCGTCATCATCACCACCATCGATCCTTTACGATATGAAACATCTAATGCGGTGAGCGATATATCGCTCGGCATGTGCTGCCATGCTATAGGCTAGCATGAAACGCGAACGCCCATGTAGCGTTCTACCTATGAGACTATGTAGCCTTTAATAAATTAATTAATTAATGTTGGATGTTAATTAAAACATTAGTTGGTCTAGGATCTGAACCAAGTAATGTTTTAATTAAGTCTAGGACCTAGACTAACTAACGTTTTAATTAAGATGCAATAATAAATAAATTGAGCGGTCGGGGGACCCCCGTCAGAAACGAAGTTCCTTATATTTTTTCTTCAGCTCCGAATGTAATTCGAAAGTAAATGTGTATATTTAAATTTTTATGTTATATTACTTTTTTAAGGCAAATAAACGAAAGTGAACAGTAAATACTTTTATCAAGTTATACAATTTTATCAACTTACTTTTCTAAATCTGTATTACACACATTTGATGCAGTTTCCATTTTTCAAACCTTAATTGCAATAATAAAACAACATTCACGTATGATCTAACACTTAAACACAAATAACAAATACGTTTTCACAAAATTTCTACGTGTCTGTTTAACCCTATGTTGAGGTTATATGATAAAAAGACACTGGGAAACACACAGAGAGAGAGAGAGAGAGAGGGAGTTACGCACCCGGCTTCGCACTCGCCTGTTCGTGTGCTCGTTTGTTTGTAGTAGGCTCGATACACGCACGCACGCACACAGCATACGGCATTTCAATACGTGACGATTTCTACTCAACCGCAGTACTCATCAGCCGCGTTAAGGAACTAATTAAAAAAAAAATGGCCCATGCGAATTAGTGAAATATGTACACTCGCTTTCGAAGAAGCAACCAAATGTATATTTTTGACTACAGCATTCATAGCCTGCTTTAGTGATTAATCTTAAACAATGCAAAGCGTCGTCAGCCTTCAGGTGAAACTCTAACCGCACTTCTGAAAGGATAAAGAGGAGATGAAGGTGAAAACGGGGATTTATATAATACGAAATCGTTCAACGTTTTGGGCTTACATAAGGTATAAATGAAGTAAAAGGAAAATTTAGAGATTGATCTTCAATAATGGCAACGATAAAAAATAATAGCTTCTAAATTCTAATAACTCGTGGTATGTTCTAGTAGGGGTATACCTATCCGTTCTTTGACTTTTATTGACACGGAACGACAGCACATGGTAGGTAGATAATGTACCTTTCTAAAGTATATAATATTGTCGCTCAGAGTTTAGCAAGCTACTAACTCTTTAACTTTTTGTTTGTGTTTCTAAGGTACCGTCATATTTGAAAGATCGCAGGGGCGGTTCCCTTTGTAAAGGTCAGTCCTGAGCCCAATTATTAAATATCGGTTGGTATTATCGGATTTCGTTAAATGTTTTACAAGTATGGAACCTTAACTCATGAGTTTCAAAGTTAAGAATTTGTCAACTTATGAAAATGGGTTTAGAGTGGGTCAACTATGAGTAAATTGTCTATTATATTTGTCATTGTATGTTGTAATTTGTCTATTATATTTGTCTATTACCAAGATATTGAGTACTCTTACAGTTTTTTTATGTGAAAAGAGTAATTTACCATCCCAAATAACCATTGCAGCCCATAGAGAAACGGTAATTGGCATCGGTACGGACTATACAAAGAACATTTTTAGCGTCAGGCAATTTGATTCGTATTACTTACTTAATAACGAGGCCGTCACAATGAACTGGTGATAAAAATAAAAATAAATATATATATTAGCCCGATTAGTATCAGTTAGTGTCTGTCATTATCAGCGTTGTTTATAGGTGAGTACTTACTTTGGGGGGGACACATGGACACCTCTGTTATAGTCGTGGTCTGGCGACTACGATACCATAACAATAACTTCAGTGGAAATGTCCTAACAATGAGCAAAATGTGACGACTCAAGTTGTTCTGTAATTTCGTTTACGAGTATATGCATACTCAGCGCAATAGGCTACGAACGTCGTCGGTTAGATCTTTGAACAATGTTAGGTAAACAATCCTCGAGTATCGTTTCGCAATAGTAATAAGTAACCATTTCACGTTTACTAACTATTTTACTGCTTTAAGGCCAAAAGTTTACGAAGCACTTAGATTTGTTTTGAGTAGACCAAAAGACCTTGAAACTGAAGTCTTGATAAAGATCTTGTGCATAAGTCTCGTAACAACTTTGTTAGAGAGTAACAAAGTTGTATGGCGTCCATTCTCGTATTGGAGGAACTCCGAAAATAGCATTTGTAATGGTGTTCTTTTTTTAATAAACAATTACTTCATCTCCAAGTGCAATCTTTCTATGCAAGACGATTTTTAGAAGTGAGAATTGAGCCGTGACATGTTTGCAGTATTTTATTTAGAAAGTAGTTAAAGGTAAATTTTCAACCGTTCTGTGCTCCCACTAACGACACTATTAGATCCTAATAAATATATTTATGATCTTCAGAAAAAATAGTTATGTTTTCAAAAATATGATTATTGTTATGAACAGTTGTTACAACAGTGGGACATTAAAAGGGTTGACGATGATCATGGATAATGTCGGCCATAGATAATTTAAGCCAGTCGTAACATTGTGTGGTTTAGACATCAAGTTGTCAAAGGAATCTGATGTAATTATTCCACTGTAAAGAATAGCGTGCTAGAGGCGCTAGAGCACGTTTTCAATGTCGATTATTTTAAATGATTAAAAAAAAAAGATATATTGAAGTTAGATAATAAGTGAAACAGCTTACAATAACGAAAATAGAAGTTTAATGCAAGGATAAACGTAACATCACGCCTGTAATCCTTGAGGAGGTAAGCGGAGAGGAGTGTAGTACCCTTCCAGGTTTCACCAATTCGGTTTACATCTCACTATGGAACAGTTGGTGAGTTGGTGAGTGACCATACACTGGGCACATATCCAGACTTCGAGCTTATGCTAGGAAAATAAATAATTTAGAAAAATCCAATAGTGCCCGGCCCGATATTTGAACCCAGAACCTATTGATCGGCAGTCGCGCTTGCAACAGACACGACTACGAGACAGTCAGAACAATAAAATAAGTGGAAATTGTGAAAAAGAAGAAGAAATATGAATTGACACTCATAAAGTTTTTAATATTTTATTGAAATTCCTGAAAAACATAAATTCATATTTTATTAATGAAATGTCCAAATTTGCGACCTACATAAATGTTACAATCAGCAGATTTACCAACCCCAAGTAAATTGTTCCACAATCGAGGAGCTGTGGTCTGTCATAAAGGGATGAGGCGTGAACGCGGATCTGAAGGGAGATTTGTCACTGAACGTGCCAGCATCGTGAGTCGAATTTTTGGGACTGGGTTGACTGGATACCGGAAACGAAGATTTGGGACTGGGTTAAAAAGCACACGATACAGCACAAAGTAATGTAATAGGCGTTATTAGGCTGAAGTTTATTGGCAATAGTAATTAAACTTTGAAAAATATGCGTTTTACAAACAATAAATGCTACTCGTACATGCTACTTTAATAAATTATGTTTGTTCACTTGTGGACTACCTCGTTGGTCGAGGTGTTACTTACGCGACTGCTGGTCAAGAAGTACTGAGTTCGATTTTCAAATCGGGCAAAGGGTATCGATTGACTATAACTTGAAATTACCTGTAGTAAAACAGAGTCTGCATTTGTGCCGACGCGACGCGCGACGTGTGGCGATGGGCTCGCCCCCGTTCCGTGATCGGACGTATAACATAACGGGCGAAATGCAATAATATGTCACAACATGTATTTTAATTACGATACGTGGAAGAAATTAAATTAAAAATAATAAGACATCAAATAGACCCTTCGTCGTCATCAGTCTGTTGCACTCCACAGCTGGACATTGACTTTCCCCGAGGGGCGGTGCCCGTGTGCCTCGCGCTGGCCACGCGGACTGGGGCTCGCAGAACACAGCTCCTGCTGCCGCGCTCTGCCCAGGCACAGCTACAAATAGAGCCGCACAAGTTACTTCATCAATAAAACTGTGGCAGAGAATTGAGCGGCTTTTACATGTCGCTACTGTTTCTTGATTTTACATCGACGTGTGATGGGTTGTTTGATGTCGAAAAAAACAAAAAAAATTAAACTTCTAAGATAATCTTCACGAATTTAAGTCAATCAGTAAAAGAAAAGATTTGCGTATATAAAGTTATCAAGTTCTTGCATGAAATATTTTCTGTACTTTTACTATAAACCATGATAAGTCGAACCGGGCTAATATACCAAGATCTGTTATACGTATGAAAGACTGCCTCCTTGTTGTGCGTCCACGATGCGTCCACGATGTGTCCACGGCGCGTCACACGCAATGTTTTCATCGGATACGAGTAGCGATAAAATCAATTTTCAAATTACTGTTACACTTGAGATATTCATTACTATTGTTGTCATTTATTTAGAAAATTCTTTGCATATTTCTACGAAAATTGTGATTGAAGAAATATCCTGCTATGTATCGCATTTACAATTGTACAAGAATCATCGATAATATAAGTATTTAAAGGATTATTTATTGTCCATAACCTCCTTTATCTCCGAAGAAGTAAGCAGAAGACTGAAAAACACCTCAACGTCACTCTATTAAATAGGTGGTGAGCCTATTGCCATACACCGACTAGGCATCCACGCTCCGAGCCACTACTAGAAAATCTAATTGTAAGTGGAATTTTTTTTTGTGTATATAGTATATTGTTTTTATTTAGAACAATTTGACCAAATATAGTTAATAGATAAAATAAACAATATCGAAAACTTGGAGTATCAATAATGTGTGATCTGTTCGCACTTGCATTTATCGCCCAAATAATAATTGTGTTTAAATGCTTTATATAGTACAGAAGCTTCTCGAACATTTAACTTTCTCCGGGCCGGGCTATCACCGGCTGTGTTTTCCCAGAGGATATTACATTTTTCTCATCTGACAAGCGACGCGGCTAAGCTACGAAGGCGAAATAGGTGTGGGGTACTTTGTCTTCATTTGCTTGGAGACGATATCGCCGAATTATGTTATACGTACGCCCTCTCTCTCGTGCAGGTAATCCGATTTTTGTATAGTCATGTGCTATTTGATGTGATACACGTGTACATGTAAACACATTCCAGTGATTGTAAATCTTGTTCGTTCCCAACACTTTCACGCAAATACATGAATCCTGGTTTCGATTTACATTTATATAAAATAAAACAGCGTTAGTGTTGACTAAGCACCATGTTGATGTTCTAAAAAAGAAGAAACTGACTGAATCTGACTGACTGAAACTGACGGATCGATCAATGCATATCCAAAACGGCTGGGGCTGGAAACATGAAATTTGCCACACTGAAAAGGGAGTTCTGGTTATTTCAACGCTAAAAAGGTAAAATAGGGGATGAAACATTGTGCGAAGTTTCTACGGTTTGGAAGTTATGCAGGCTCTCAGTGAATAAATAAACGTAATTTATTAAAATGTATCATAATTTGAACTACTACACGAGTAAGGCAGCGCGAAGCAGCTCTTTAATGTATACACACATACGGGTATGTTTGTAGGTACATATCAAGTAATGATCTTTCCAACCTACTATTTATAAAGCCTTGCTAATATACGAATTAAATATCTCAAGAACATCCGTCAGAGTTTCTGTTGGTCTCTTGGCACGGCTTTCGATTACTCCCAAACTAACGCCAATGCGGTTTTTGTGGTAGAAAAGGTACATGAAGCATTCTTAATTACATTTTGTTCATTTGCCAACCAATTTAAACTATACCACAGATATAGGTAGGTACTTATTAGTTGGAGTCATTTTATACTGATAAAGTTATTGTATGTAACAAGAAACGATAATAATCGAATAGAAATATAGGATTATAATTATGTTTGCTGCTGAACGGACATAATAAATTTGTTATAAGATTTTCTCTATTAACTTATTCCAAAATACTATATACTATTTCACATGTTTACGTACAACTATAATCGCCATTTAGATAATGGAATAAAACCATTTGGATAATGGAATAAACAACGGAAAAACTAATATTTTTAATTCTCTGGGTTTAACTCCCGTTAGTAACCAGTACTCGTGAGCCGTGCGCAGCTGCCCACAAGACTGAGTGTGGCATCGTAATACTCACTAGATCTCTGGTTTTTTCTGTATTGTGATAATCATAAGTAAACCGCAGCATTACAATGGAATAAAGATTTATCTGTCAATCATCATGTCATCAATAAGTCTACTTCATGCTGAGAAGCAAGTAGGTATAGCTGGCGAAACGTGGCAGTGTACTACACTCCTCTACCTGCCTGTTCAGCGATTAGAGGCGTAATGATACTTTTTTACGTAAGTAAAAGAAATGAATCAAAAAGTAAAATAATATCTACACCATGTTTTATGTAAAAAAGGTACACTTTTATGACGAATAGGTAATTGCAGTCCTTATATTAACGTAAAAGTTACAGAGCTAGGCAGTAGCAATACGGTGTATACACAAGTCGGAGGTACACAGGTAGGTAAGGTGTTTGGAATAAAGCAACACGATTTAAACGTGGAACGTTGAGAGCCTAAGAATAATGAACGAAAGTTTAAATGGAATCGGAGGTGAAATTCCAAAAATGTGTTGGTGTGTGTTGTGCGCAATAAAGCCGGGTGCCGTGGCGCACTGGATTGTCCGTTAATTTCTTTTAGCAAAATTCTGAAACTGAGCCTACATTAGACCTTTGAATTGTAGCTACATGTTTAATTCAAACACGTTGCATTACACCTCGGTAACGATAGAGATGTTTGACTAGATGCTCTTTGTATAGCCTGGAAAAAGCCATAGATATAATAAGTTTACATAGATTAACTTTACACACACATACACACACACACACGCGCGCTCGCACGCACACACGCACAAACTTTGCTTGTCAGAAATTGTAAGAATAATCACTTAATGATAATCAATGAGCGATAGCCAAATACATTTTAGGTAGTTATTATGTTATTATGCTTGAGTGTTTCATATAAATCAATATGGATCAACTAAGTTTTATAATATTTACTAGTAATAAGCCCGCGTTTGACAGCTATCTCACCCGATGGCGGACTTGATGAATTCTGAATTGGCGGAATCGGGAAAAATAGTATCGCGAAGTTAAGGTTTAGTAATCCATGCTTGTATTAAAAGGTTTTACAACATTTTAAATGGAGTTCCATTCTTTCTCAGACTTTAGCAGAAATGAGTTAACAAAACGTTTTACCTCGCTTTGAAGAGAGTCTGCAAGAAGTGGATGGTAGTCGGCGGTACGTCTAGATATCTGACGGTAGAATGGATTGATTAAATTAATTCTCATAATTAAGTTTATAACGGCTTGTTATAATGATGTATCAAAATAAAACTATTTTCTATTATGTGTATTTATGGTACAATGTCAACTTTAACATTCACGTGTTTCATTACGCGGCTAAACCAATTACAATGAACGTATTAACAACAAAACAAAGTATAAATTATGTTACTACATAATTATAATAAATACAATACTTTCTTTTGTTGTATTGTAGTCTACATTGTATGCTACATTGTGTATAAATTGTGTTAAATTCTAACGATAAAATAAGCAATAAAAGTAATGAAACACATAAATGTCAGTCTGGTTCGTAAAAAAAAATATCGTTATGTGAGCTCTTTTACGTTTAACACTACTTTTCCCTTGTTTACTGTTAAGGCTTAACACGGCGGAGGTCCAAGATACAATTACAACACTGAACAATTCCCATTTTTCCTTCACCGAAAAGATTTGAGTTATTGTAATATAAAACGTACCAAAATAAAATGAAAATAATTGTCGGTTTAAGTA
>DWFO01005225.1:0-10698 GCA_018246595.1 Mimoniades nurscia nurscia
TATTCTGCTATTCGGGGCGGAGACAAATCCAACAAATCAAAAACCATGAAAATTGGTCCAGCAGATCTCGAGTTATAAGTGTTGTAACAAGCCCGACTTTGTTTTATATATGTATATAGATTATCCAATTTTAAAAGGCCTAGCGTAGCGGTTAGTGGAGTACCAGTATGATACGTATATGTAACATTTAACATTTAATTTGCCGACCGTACTAATGAAAATAGAATGATGATACGATTCTTGTTATTAAGAATTCAGGTTGAGAGCAACGTTAAAAGTAAGGGCGCTTACAGTCATGGGATTATGATGAGTAATGAAATGTTTAATTTTACAACATGAAAATTAGCAGCGGTACTGTACCAGGGGTGTATGTAAGGATCCTCCCCGAGCGGCGACTATGTATATACATATATGTATATAGGTATATACTGCCCGGCGCACCTTGGACATTGCGATTAATCCTTTCAACACGATGGCTGATCACTCCTGCGACCAGCTATCGACACGACAAAGAAGAAGACCATCGATACTTCGGTATTTTGAAGTTATGATAAACCGGTTCAATAAATAACAAAATTAAAAATAAAAGTCATAGCTCAAATCACAATTTATTTAAAATGAAATACTTAATAAAAAATACAGCCGTAAAAATAAACTAACAATTATAGACTAAGTTTAAAACCCAAGTTCATATGACTGGCCCGTTGGTGCAGTGGTTAGTGTACCTGACTGTTGTGCCGAGGGTCGTGGGTTCGAATCCCACTAACAATAAATATTTGCGTGATGAGCCCAAGTATTTGTTCTGTGTCTGGGTATAAAATAAAAATATATTTATATTTAAGCATATACAGTGAACCTCCAGTAATCCGGCCCCTGTCTAATCCGGCACACCTCTTGTAATCCGACATGTCTATTAACATTGATTTTCTTTTATAGTCTTTGCTAATGTAGGTAACGCCTGATCGAACAGGATACAACTTGTACCCTCCACCACTATTGTACACAATCGATACATACATATGTATCGTTTTGATTCTGATTGCTTAGTTTGAATTTATTATGTAATATAATGCAGTATGATTTATACTTCGGAATATGTATAACATATAACATCTTACCATTGAATCTGTAATTTGTCGAATTACAAGGTACTCTTTAGTAAAAAGTTCTGGACTATATGTAGGTGGTCTTAGGCAGTACTGTATAATCCGACAAATTCGATAGTTCGACACTGCCATGCAAAACGTTTGTCGGATTACCGGGGGTCCACTGTATTACATTTTAGTGCATTATTAAATATATTATATGCAAATAAGTAAAGGTAACGTCACCCCTAATACACACCCTATAATCCCCGAAGAGGTAGGCAGAGGAGTGTAGACTCGCGCATTCCAGCAGGTACGTTTACGCTCCAGCATGAAATAAGTGGTGGTGAGTCTATTGCTATATACCGGGCAAATATCCAGACTCCAAGCCACTACTACTAGAAAATCTAAGATAGAAAAATGCAATATTGCCCGACCCGGTATTTGAACCCAGGATTTCTCGATCGGTAGCCGCGCTTACAACTAACAAGACCAACGAGTCAGTCATTTATGTACGAGTATATGTAAATATTATTACAAATTTTTATACAACCCAACCCGCATACCCAGAGTTGAGATTATGGATAGAACTTCTTAGGGGGGCCTATGTAGCAGTGACCTTGAAGGGCTTATATTGACAATAATTATTTTCCAATAGATAGCAACGTTAAAACTAATGAACTATAGTGCCATAATTTTACTAAAATTACCAGCTGTTACATACTATTAATTAGCTTAAGTACTACGGTACTGTGCGGGTAATATTACCCACAAATATATGTATAATTAGAAGATGGAACGATATATTTTGGTGTTATTACACTATTACATTAATGATGTCATGGACATACGAGAGAGAATTTGTTTCTACGGAAACGCTCCTAAGATTTTTCTTATCAAAGCATTTACAGACACGTATGAAATAAATACCAAATGTAGTATTCTAACAACGAATCAATACTGGACTGTCTCGTTGGTCGTGTTGGTTACATGTATGATTGCCGAACAGGAGGTCCTGGGTTCAATTCCTGGGTCGGGCACTGCTAAATTTTCTAATTTAGATTTTCGAGTAGTGGATATGCGCTCGGTGTATGGCAATAGGCTCACCACCTATTCCACAGAGGGACGTACACGTAACTAGTGAAACGTGAGAGTGTTCTACATTCCTCTGATGTTGAGATTTTTTTGTCGAATCAATACTTATTTGCTTTAATTAGTTTTAACCTGATTATTTGTATATACAGGTTTGGTTATACTATTGAATTTTTTACATAATTTATTATATTAAATCGAATGCTTCAAAATTCACACATGTTGTAAGTACATATATGTTTCCCTTCATCAATATAACTTTTATGAATCTGAGCCATTACTACAAATTTTAACTAAAGTGAGAAAAATAGAAAAGTACTTGACCCGAAATTTGAACGCAAGACTTCTCGATCGGCAGTCGCGTTCGTAACTGTTCAAGTTTATACCTACGAGTAGGTAATGTTCCAAGCACCACAGATATGTTAAGATTTGTTTTGTTGTGTGGTTTTCGGATGCACATGAATAAGGACCTAAGGGAGTTTCAAATAGCTCCGGGCTGTTTGAAAAATTCACTTTAATGTTGATTACAATAAACGAGCCTCATTCAACTGACCCTTGTATCAGGCGTTCCGAAAAGTTTTATTTTCATTCAACTCTTACAATTATTTAGATAGGAAGAAACAAAGCCTTTATATATTCTAAAGTATGGTGTTTTTATTAAAACAGTACGTTAAAGTAATCAATATAATAATGAAAATATACTTTAACTAATACTGTTGCTGTACAGTCACGCCGGGTCTTTTACAGCGTAGGCAGAGGGCAGAGTGCCAGATAATTTATTTCGAATAGTAAAACAAGGTATTGACTTTAAATCGTCGCAATTTGGATCAGGAGTTTTACTAATAAAAAAAAGAACACAAATTACTGCCTTATGGTGTCTAGTGGTTCTAATTGCGATTGCAGACTGACACCGAAGTTCTTATGGTTAGTGTTACTTTTACAAGTATTTTTAATATAGAATAAAAAAAAAATACAAACGCATTAAGAACATACGTAAATATATAAAAAAGAAGTTGCGATCTCTTTGGAACTCTTGTTAAGTTCTGCTTTCTTCCCGTTTGTTTCATACCGCGTAGCAATTCGTAGACCGAGTGATATTGAAAGCCAGATCGTAGCCCGTAGCATCAGTAAGCGCGCAGCTTTCAGCCCCGCAGTACGCACGTTTCGGGCCGAGCGCGCGAGGCGCGATCGTACGTAAATAGTATGTGATAATAAGTAGCATGATACGTGTTTTTAGTTATCACGAGAAACAACTGACACAAAGGTATTTGAAACATTGTTTACATATTGTATTAAATGAGTCGTTGAAACACTTTTTGATTTGTTTACATGTCATATTTAGTTTTTAAGCGATTTCTTGTAGAAGTAATTGATTCAAAAGAGATATTTACGGTAGTAAAAATTGTATTGTCATTGAAACTAAGGTTAAGGTTTTTGAGTACACATCTTTGGTAAAATTGAAAGATTCTAAAAGTTGGTGTAATCGGTTAATTTTAACATTTTACTGATAAGGTTATCAAAATATTGTACAAATATTGTATTGTACTCTATTGTACTGTAAATAATAATTATATTGGTTTTGACATACATATGTACTTTTAGCACATATGCCATTTATACTTGCAAATGAGCGTCATGTTTTTGCTTTTTCACAAAATGTTCTCTTAATGTTTTTTTTAAGTTTGAGTAAATATAACTCAAATTGAATTGACTAAATATGTACTCATAACTTCAGGTTGTACTGTAAGTTTAATATAGTGAGGGATATATTTCTTATTTTGTGAAAGGTTTGGTTAATAGATTACCTCGTTGGTCGTTGTCCTCGGTCGACCGGGGGGAGGTCCTGGATTCAATTCTCGGGTCGGGCACTACTAAATTTTTCTAATTTAGACTTTCTAGTAGGGGCTCGGAGTCTGGATATGTGCCCGATGTATGACAATAGGCTCACCACCTTTCCATAGTGGAACGTAAACGTAAGACGAGTGTTCTATATTCCTCAGCATATCTCTTCGGGGATTACATGCGTTGAGTTCCTTTTTTTTACGTTTAGTTAATAAAATTAAGTTTATTGATAAGAATGGTGTTGGCGTCAATGATTTATTTCCAATTACGTCCAATTTAGGAAAATATTTATCACGTCTCGTAATAACATTATTCGTATGGAACCGTGCAAGTAATAAACACAATGAAATAGCGTATTGTATAAGTTTCATATACAAGAGATTAAATAGATAACATATATTACAGTAATACGAGTAGTTCAATATAAATTCCCTTCTTATTACACTGTTGGATGTGTATCTACCATCCTGTACGAAAACCAGAGTCCTTCTGGCCACGCTGGCTAAACACGAATTCGCTGACTTTATGACTAATTGGAGCATTGTGACAACCGGTCGGGCGTGCAGGTGCTTTAAATATATTTATAGTAACTGATTTTTAAACTTGAGACTTCAAAGATCGAGAAGTTTCAGGGATTCGAGCTTTAGCTTCAGATAGTGGAAGCCGAAATATAAACTGTTAGGCTATCACTGTAATTATATTGTTAAAAATGTTTATGACATCATGTATTTATATCATTTAATCATATTAATGTGCATAGCACATTAATATTATGCTAGGGATGTATGTATGTATATGTTTTATATACGCACAATTACTTGATATAATAACGGAATATAATACCTATATATTTTATGAATTATTACGAAAGAAATAGTCAACTGAATTACGAACGCTGAATTTGTAAATGAACCATTTACCTTTCCACTAAGTTTATATACGATTTAACTAAGGTTTATTTGTATATAAAACGTTAACACGTTTTTAAGCTGAAATCCTTCGCCGGTAAAATCTTATAAGATACGAGACCATAATTTATTTTTCTAGCAAGATTAAGGTTTCGCTAATTGCATAGTTGCTAAGCCAATTAAAAGCCATTAGTTAACTTTAAGCATAAACAATTTTCTTTAAAATTATAAGGAACATATTTAACATAACAATGGAGAAATATAAGTATTTTATACACAAACAAAAAATTATTATATCAATAAAAATAACAATTTTTTTAACTGTTATTTACGTCGTATGGTATTATTACAAGAACAAGCATATAATTTAAGTATTTTCGTTTAAAATTCATACATTTTAAAATTCGTAATGATGTAACACAATACTACTGTTCCTCAAAGTTATTAGTAACCAAGATTGATAGAAGAAAACGAAATTATAGTCCTGAGTTGGAGCACTGTCCGCTGTCAGTTCGAATTGGGGCGAAGTAAGGAGGATTGGTTCGACAAACAGTAGATATAAATAAAAGCCGTTATAAGAAGCTTATGACATCTAATAATCTTGAGACAGCACTCGAAGACATTTTTCTCAGTATATAGTATATAGTATCTCATTTGGTATTTATTTAGGTTAGTGTTAATGTCCTTGTTAGTTATCATAAGTTTGTTGAAGGAAGATGGGTATTAAGTCCGTCTATTATAAAATAAATAATATACGATAAACAAAGAAATTTGAGATAAATATTATTGTCCGAAAGATGTATATTTTTTATTAATATTATTTATACGTGGCATATACATATATGTATAATAAAATGCTTTATACCATTCATCAGCTGATTATCAACTTTGGCAGAATTAACTTTAGTTTTCATTGTTTATTGTATCTCTTCTTGTATTAAATCGCCGAATATATCCAAGAAAGAAGATTCATATAAATATTTGACTGAATAAAAACACTAGTTTTAATTTGACATTGGTGTTCATCTTCGATTTTAAATTGGTTTCATTTAAAAACAACTATCGAACTAAAATTTTGAAACTGGTTCGCCTGTTAAAGCGGTGGACGGCCACAGGGAATTTGAAAACTCAAACTTGCGTCTATAACATCCATCCTTTTTGCTTCGTGGATTATTAATCGGGTACCAGCGCTAAGGTTATGTTCACTCATTTGCGAATGAATGAACGAACACATTAGATCTACGAGGACGTTATCTGCCCAGTTTAGTCTGGGTCAAGTTATTTCATTGTCTATTGGGGTGAAAATTGTAGTTCGACTAAAATCGATTTGCTGAAGAAAAATAAACGTACAAACTAACTGCTGTTATATAATAATTTCCCTATATAAATATTTAAAAACAAATATTAATATTCAGCGGTAATACTCAATCTGCTCCCTAGGGATTCGAGAATGTCAAGGCACCCTTCTTTTCTAGAGCAGAAACATGGGAGAAAATGTCCTTTAGCGATGGCAGATGATTGTCGTTAATGGACGGGTTCTTTGTTGTCATCTACAACCGTGCCCTTTTATCTGTAATCTTTTGACTAACTAGCTTTCGCTGGAGGTGTCGGAATTTAAAATGAGGAGTGCGGCATGACTTAATGCTACATACCACCCCAAAATTGAAGTAAAGATTGCTTTTCACACTAAGTTTACGTCGGTGCTGACTCGTTGTCTCGATCACTAGGAGAGCAACGTTCTGGTATATTCGGAGAGTCTTATGCTTAGACATTCCCAGAAACACTCAGCTGGTACAGAGTTCATCAGTTTTCGACAGTTGTATATTTGGTACATATTAGAGTTAGTGCAGATCCAGAGCTAGTTTGTAAACTCCTCTTTTCAGCATTACAGCGCTATGTTAGGCCTCCTCTTAGATTTAATTCTTTGCGTTTGAACACACACGAGCTGAGTTTGAACTATAATGTATGAAATAAATTTTACTCCTTCAATTGATTGGATCAGACACTCATAAATTTCGTTACATACTGAATTAGTGACTTTCTTTTCGTTTCGTTTCATTTATGGTTGGAAAAGTTTGCAGGGTTAGAGATTGAATTTACTTTTGTTTATTCCTTTAGGACCTCCTCTCGGTGCTGGGTTGGATAGACCCGCCTTCTCAATATGTCCTGAAGCAGGCAAACAGAAACTTAGCATGGGTTAACTAAATACATACTGGGATAATATAGCAATGTTTCGCAAATAATATACAAACGTTAGTAGCAAATTTAGCTATTTGGAAGCTTCTTTATCTCAGCAAATAGTATTTTCATACATACATTGCGATCACGCTTGACAATTTTCAACAGGCACGAGTTCAAAACCAAGAGGGGTTTCTTTTTAAACCTTAACATTTCCTGAAGATGGATTGTTAATGAATCATGACGGCCCGTCCGCAATGGAACTTGGGTAGTCAAGCCATCAAGTCAACTCGTTTTCGTGAGTAATCTCGCGAATGCGTCGTATTTTCAGGCCAAATCTTACCAAAATGGTCATGAACTGTGTGCCGAGGGTTGTATTGTAGGGTTAATAATCTATGTATACCTTCAAAAGTGTTCGTATAGTTTTCAGTTTTGTTAAACTGACGCATTTGGATTTAGTAGTGATGTAACGAATGTCATTTACTGAACTTTCTCGAATGCGAATGCGAATATCCGCTACCGACGTTTACTAATGCAAATGCGAATGCCAATATTCCGTTTTTGTAGAAAATTTCATAGAACAATTTCTTTTCATTGCATTATACATATTTCTTTACATTGCATTATACATATGTTTTGTCTTATAAGTTCTAATGAAAATTGAATTGTTAAGCTTGATTGCCCAAAGTGAACTAAATAAATAAATAAAACCAAATGATAAAGTAAAGACTGATCATAGGATCATATGATCACATGTATTTTTACGAAAGGGTAGGGCAGGGAAGAGTGAAACACTGTTACGGTTGACCAGTTATGGTATAGGTACATCCCATCATGGAATAGGGGGTGAGCCTGTTGGCGTACACTGGGCATAAATCCAGGCTCCGTGTTGCTACTCGGAATGTTGCCCAACGCAGGATATCTCGATGTAACCAGTCAACCAAAAAACAATTTATTTACGCGATAGAACTTTGCAATAATATGTTCCCCGTGTTAATCCTGTTTGTTGCATCTACAGATGAAAGCGTGGACTGCGCACGAACAGGACACAACGCTGTCCTGTTGCCGGACCCTGCATGTGAAGCATGCTGCGTACGCAAGTGCTCTGTACACACTGGTGAGTATTGGGGCATCTTGTGATACCTCGTTTCCGCTATGAAGTACCCATATATTTTTTACGACACTTTTTATTGTTCCACTGGTGGAACATGGGTCTCCTCAGAATGAGATGGTAAAGGCTGTTGTCTGCCACACTGGCCAAGTGCGGGTTGGCAGACTTCACACACCCTACAATTTTTTTTTGGGAACTTTAAGGTGTGCAGGTTTCCGCACGATGTTTTCCTTCACCGTTATAGCAAGTGATATTTAAACTTAAAACCCACATTTTTGTAAAGAAGTTCGCTCGATAATTCAATCCGGGCTCCCACATTGAGAGGTCGAATTTCAAACCACTAGGCTATCTGTATAACCAACCATAGTATTAGTCCTGTTCATTTATTTTTTTATTGCTTTCATATGAAAAATAGATGTGATTATTTAAGTACATATATATATATATATATATATATATATATATATATATGTACTTAAGTAATCACATCTATTTTTATTGAACATATGAATGTTTATGTACATAGTGAAACATAATACCAGCACGGGCTTTTCTGGTTTTCTAAATATTGCAGACGATAGTACTCTTTGTTCAACATTTCGTACGTCGTAGGGTCGTCTATCTTTCATAATGTATTAATAAAGTGTTTAATGAATTAAAGCTTATTAGTATTACCAACCACTCCTTTATTACGGATTAGTCCTTTATTGTCGTGAGTAATACTACTCGAATGTTAGCAGTGAAATATCACAATGATGCCGAAACTCCTGTTACAGTAACTTTGTACTCATTTATTCCAGCATGTTCCGTTTCTCAGTTGCATATATTTAGAGTAGTGTATATTTCATATTTTTTACATTTAGTCCTTTGTTAAAATTATGTCTTGGCGGTTAAAATTACATTATGAAATGTTACGGAAAAAAAAACGTTTCCTGTTATGAAGAATACAGTATATAAATTGAATGCATATGAATGAACGTATACGAATGAACGCATACGAATGAAAGTATATGAATGAACATATATGAAAAAGTTAAGACTAAAATTTCGTTTCCTTTGCGACTTGAAATTACTTTCAACATAACTTGAAATGTGCAGACCACTTTATCTTCTCTGTAACACTGTTCCGTAGTTAATGATTACGACTTTGTGAGTGCAATTCTTGGCGCGAGAGAAATAAACTCGTCAGTTGGTATGTCGGGTACTACATCGGACTAATGTTGCTCGCACAGTGGTCTTGTTACATAATACCTTGACTTAGTTCGAATAGGGAGTATTTAAAAAAAAACGTTGTTTATATTGGAAAACAATCATTCGCACCTGAAACCAGCCACCAAGCCTGTGCCGTAAAGAAATATTGACCCGCCAAACTTTTCGAATCACGTTGCTATTGTATTGATGTGATCGTAAAGCATACTTTTAATGGTGCTTTATAAATCGAGTGGCCTGCACAAATCTAGATGTTGTACTCGTGAGTCGTATAAACATCTGTTGTATTGCCTTTAAAAACCAAAGAAAAATGTTTACTATCATTAAGCCTAGATCTCCTTTACTGCTATCGCGCTTCTACACTTAATCCATTCTTTTACCCGGATGCAAGGAATCAACTTTAAAAGAAAATAAAGAAACGCGGAAAAGAGTTTAAAATGTGCGTTAACATATTGGATGAATTTTTATGGCAACGAATGAGGAAGTTCTAGAATAAGTTGAAGGCAATTAAGTAATTATTTCTGCAAATTGTTAAAAAGGGGAAGTTTCCCTACTTGGGGTATATACTTAGGAATAAGAGTTATGCTCTCAGGCAACTCATTGTGATAGGAAAAAAATGCGGGAAAAGACGCTTTCGTTGTAGAATATAATAATTTGCGAGTTGAGAAACTGCTTAGTGTCATAAGAGACAAAGAATGTATACGGAACTGACGGCCAACCTTCTATAATTCTAAATATAACAAGAGGAAAATTTTTAAACAGAAATATTTACGACAACTAGCAATCGTTATGGATCAACATCCACATACATATTTAGATCAGGTGACTGTAATCTATGGTGTATTAAAAATAGAAAGTAAAATTGTTATCCGAGTATTATTTGACAATTTCAGGGCATAATTATATTTTATTGCATGCTCATAAGCTTTTTCAAGCTTAATAACTGTTGAACTACAAGTTAACAATTTAATATTCTGAACACTCAACTGCTACAGAAAGTTTTCTCACTGCTCGTGGTTGAGCTAAATTATAAGTCACTCTGCAATAGTAATGTTGTTCCGCCGAGATTTAATATAGTCTTTCATTACGGTGTTTATTAGTATTTTATTCTATATGAAAATTTAAAAAAACGGAAAGATTAAAAAGCGCATAGATAAAAAAAACCCTTGTGTAGTGACCGCTAGTCCTTTTTATGATATTCCTAATTTATGATCTCTTGTGAATGTGTGCACACTGGCTCACTCCGACACACAACACAAGTGCGAGCGCACGT
>DWFO01005226.1:0-10697 GCA_018246595.1 Mimoniades nurscia nurscia
ATGTCCTTTTTGGAACTTGATACTTTGTGAGGTCAAAGATATGGATATTCTAAGACTTCTAATGCAATAAAACAAAAGTGGCCAAAATGTAGTACCGACTATGTTAATTGCTGCAGTCGCTATGTGTTACATTTTTGCGGTTTCAGACTTGCGGTTAAACGCGCGCGGTTAACCGTAGTGCGTTCTCAGCCTAAGGGTAAGGCCGTCAAATTTGTAAAGATCATTTCATACAGTATCCAATTTTCGAATAAAAAAAAATAATTCGTTGGTACGTACTTTTATTTCGTTGTTATAAAAAGGATTTTTTTGAAAGCTATTAAATCTTATTCTATAGGTACAAAACTCATCACGATATCTCCAAAACTGTGTTTCCGTTTGATTTGATACTTAACGTGAATGTTTAATTTGTCACGTAGGGATCAACTACGAACGCATTTTTGGAAATTCCTGCGCTAAGAGGGTAAAATAGGGTTTGAAAGTTTATATGAAACTTCGTCACACACTTGACATTTTAGATTTAAACTTTCAATCGATAAATAAAATGAAGGGTTTGGTCGACTTTGGTAATTATATCCTAAGGGAGGAAAACAGGGGTTGAATTTTTTCTTAATATTTAGTCAATTTTAAAGTTATAAATCTGATATTTTAGATTTAAGCTCTCAAAAACACACAAATGGATGTGTTTTACCGTTATTCGAAATTACATCCCAAAAAATAAATTTATTTTTTTATACGTTACGGTCGGAAAGGGAGACGGAGAGGGAAAGATTTTCAATCTCCTTCGGAGGTAGAATTTCGTAAAATGTGTGTTTTCAGTTGATCTCAACGTATCAGGAAAGATATAATATTAAATGTATCATTTACATAATATAGGTACATTTTAGAATTTTAGAATTTCAGAATTTCACGCGGACGAAGTGCCGCTGCACTGCCGCATGCGTGAGCGTGCGTACATCCTTACGTTTACGAAGCGGTTTACCTTCCCATAAGAAGTAATCTTCAAAAATTTTTGGGAAACGACAATACATATTTGTTTCAAGTTTTGACAAAAATTTAATAAAACTCTAAAAAAACCTCTAAATATTTTGTCTCCTAAAGAGACACCTATGCAATTTTTTCCCCCTAAATTTAGAGGTAAAAATCCTAAGTTGGCAAAAGAGATGAGTTGTACTCGTTAAAACGCGTACTGAGTCTTACGAGTACGAGTACTGGTTCCTAAGACTAGCTCCACGAGTATTTAGAAGTACAAGTCCATTGTCACCAAATAGAAACTTCTTAGAATGGGTACTACCGCGTTTTCATTGGAATTATCAATATTTAGGTATATTTTAAATCATAAATGTTTAGATAATACGCTTGGATCGAAATAAGTAGATATTTCAAATAGAATCAAATATTGATAACTTCCCTTCATACTTTTAGACGCTGTCAAATTGGTCAAACAATACTATAATAAGAAATTCCTAAATATTCTAACCATAAATAAAACTAACTTTGGCATGCAAGTGTAACTACCCTGTTTTAATCAATACGAATATATGTCTATCTATCTCGTTCTAATAAACAAAAAGGTAATCTAATATGTATTTTAACATTAACTAATATGTATTTTAGTGTTTTATTATCGAAAATAATATATAAATAGCTGTTATATAAACGTGTTTAATAAATTAGTTCGCAAATATTTTTTGTAACAATTATCTATCTCTACATTTTTTCATTAAGAAGAATAAAAAGTTAAGACAATAAAAATTTCTTAAAATTTGTAAAATATAAAATGTACAGTCATAGTAATAAGGTCTATTGTCATTTGTCATTGAACATCGCAAGGCGCAGAGGCGCGTTCAACGGACATTTGGCTGACAATGAGTTGAGTGATATGATTTCACTCAACATGTGCAAATCGAACGCATCTCGAGTGAGTCTTGTAATGTCACGAGTTTTTCGAATACAGTGAACGGAAAAAGTGTGTTAGCGTACAGACCATTAGGTTGATTTTAATTTTGGCACGTACAAGCATACAGACATAGGATCGCTGATTGGTGGCACTTGGTTTTGAGTCGTATTCCTAATTACTCGAAACGAGTTCATACGTGGATGCGATACTTGCTCCTCATACGTCTATGATGAAACCTAGTATTAAAACCTGTTCCAGTATATACGCCACTCCTCTAGTTGGCAACACTGACATTGCAGTTTCCTTATTTTTAGTTGGAAATTTTGAAGACAGAGTTGTGTTGTATTAATACACTGCATTTTCTCCACAGATATTTCTAATTGTTTACGGAATTTTTTTTGTAACATAAAAGAAAAAAATCTGAACAATATTAATTAGTAATTTAAGGTACTTTGACGGCATTAAAAAGTACAATGGTAGGTAATAACAAGCTCCTTCGAAAGACAAAACACTTTTTTCCAAAATGTCGAAAGAAGAAAATTATGATAATCAAATCGTTAACTCTATAAGTACACCAACCACATTTTAAGTCAAAATCGAGGGTCCTGACGAATAACAGCATGGATGTAGAGGAAAAATACTATATTAATAGATAGTAGAAGATAAGCTTAATATTTACTTCAGGGAATTGTTAAACAAAACAGCAATAAGACAATATTTTTGTTCATGCACCTTTGAAATTAGACAAAAAATACGAATTCTGGCGGCTTTACCACTACTGCGAGCTGCTACTAAATAAGCGCTTGCGACCACTCGCTGAAGCAAAAATTGAATTGAAAATATAAGTAAGATGCGTCGGGGTAACACCGTAAAAATGTTTTTAATCGCGTTACAGGCATTTTTTTTGCATGTGGCAACATGTAGGTAACAGTTAACTCCCTCCGCTTCGTTCTTCAGTCAGTCTCAAGTCTCAACTTTCATCAGTCTCTACCGTTAGGATCGAGTGGTTGTGTATAATAAAACGATATTTAATGAACGAACTTTTGAGATTGGTAAAGACCGGAAATCTCAAAATTTCGTTGTAAAAGTTATTAAAAATAATGATTTTTAATAAGTTTTATACGTAATACTTAATGCCAATATGTTTTTATGTTTATTATACAGACATATAGACATACAGTTTGATATATTACATTACATTTATTACCTACATTTAGGGCTCTTAATTCATTTTTAATAAAATAACATGCATGGCGGTCTAACCCCTCCATAGTATGAACTTACCCCCAATATTTTTTTTTAGTTATGTTGGTATATTTTCATTGACACATCAAAATATATACATTTGTATATCAAAATATATACATACACATCAAAATATATACATTGTAATAGTTTATTTAAACTATTTATGAACTAGTTTAAAGCAAAGAATAGTCCTTTTCTCGTATTATGGTGGTAGAACCCTCTGTGGTTCGACTCCAGCGGCACCACCGCCTAATAACAGCAGCGTTAAGCGCTAGCGTTAAATACTTACGTTTTCGCTTTTTTTATTTTTTTTGGTCACTTCCGGTTCCGCAACACAATGTCGAGGCGTAGACGGGGGCCATGCACGGCCGACGGTATTGCCGACGTCCTTGTTCTGTAGCCGAGCTCTATACATTTAGAGGTGAATAAATGTACGTGTGGTTGTCTGCAGAGATGGCGGAAGCGATCGAGGCGGAGATGGCGGTGTCGGTGGCCGGCCCCAGCGCCGGCGGCCGCGACTTCGAGGCGGAGGCGGACGAGCGCCGCGAGGAGGAGCTGCGGCGCCGCGCGCGCGACCCTCCCATCGTCTTCAGAGACATCGATGTGAGTTGGTCTTATTTTTATACAGACATCATTGAATAGTCGTCGATACACACATAAATATGTTATTGAATATTCGTCGTTACACACATAATTGAATATTTGTCGATACACATAATTGAATAGTCGTCAATGTTTGCCGGCCCGCTTCCAATAGTACATAGTCTAATACAAACTGCACGCGTAACAACATATACCGAGCTGCCCTACCAAGTTATACAGTCGTATCACCAATTTAACGCTAACTAAGGACCTTTTTGGCAAATTACGCTACATCTAAATGTCTATTCAGATACCTGTTAGTGATGTAACGAATATTATTTTTTAAACATTCGTGAATGCGAATGCGAATGCGAATGCGAATATCCGCTACCGACATTCACGAATGCGAATGCAAATATTCCGTTTTTGTAGAACATTTCATAGAAGAATTTCTTTTTGTTTCTTTACATTGCATTATATATTTTAAGTCTTATAAGTTCTAATGAAAATCGAAGCTTCAAGCTTGATTGCCCAAAGTAAAGTAAATAAATAAATAAAACCAAATGATAAAGTAAACATTGATCATATGATTACGAGGTTAAGTTATTTTTTCTTATATAAAAAAATGTAAGATATGCTTTTGATTTTATTAAAACAAAAGATTTCATAAAAATATTTTGATTTTATAAATCTTTTTTTCTGATACTCATATTCTTCAAACATTCGCAGAAATTTTGCGAATGGGAATACTCGTTACATCACTAATATCTATACGTGATATCCGCTGTCGCTATGGGAAACAAACTAAATAGCGCGATGTATCTAGCCAGACTTCGCGGGTCTCGCGAAACGCGGAATACCATCGAGTTACCGCAGCTTTTAGCTTGGTTCACGAAGAGGATACCGCGGCCGGCGCGGGCGCGGCACGGCGACAGCAGTAGACGGACGTCGCTCGACACACTCGAGGGCGTCGCAGCGGCGCGCGGCCGGCTGGCCTGGCTCCGACGGGAAATACTGACGCACATTCACTCACTCACTCAAACAGGAGTACCCATGAGCCCATTTATGGTTCCACTGTTGGAAACATGTTTCACACAGAAACACCAAGGTTAAGGCCATAACTTGCCAGGCTGGCTTAGAAGGGGTTTTCAGACGTCGTATACTTTAGAGGAAATTATGGAAAACTAGACTGTTCAGGTTTTCTGGTCATGTTTCCTTTCACCGATACAATCCTTGACATTTACTCTTGACTCGCACATTTTTTTAAAAAGTTGTGCGGCAGGTCTTGAACCAAGGATTTCCGAAAGCTCATGGAAGATCCACAAGAAACTCTGTGAAGTTGTTTTACTTCAAATTCAAATTCAAATCTCATTTATTCAAAATTGGTTCATGAGAACACTTTTTGTACGTCAAAATGATGCTACCACCGCTTCGGAAGATGCCTCGCTATGTAAAAGGAGCGGCAAAAGAAACTCCATACTTACTCGTTACTTTAATAGATAAATTGTAGCCTCAAAATTCTAAATCTGATTTATTTAGTGTTTAGCCTAACCAATAGTTCTAATATCCTAGCCAATAGTTATATTACATGGACAGCAAATCATAGCCTAGTACATATTCGACTAATCAAATTTCACTTCAAATAATTCTATACACATCGAAGAGGTCACTAGTGTCGCTGCCCACTCCATTAATAATTACAGTTGACCCAAGATGTGAATGCGCCAGGTGGTATACCGGTTTGAGCACCAGCCACGTTTACAAAACATGGCTTGTCCGTTTTAATTACTAAAATATCCACAAACATATTTATAAATAACATGATTTATTATACAAAATGCAAGAAAAACATGCATTTTCTTTACGCTCGATTCCACCAGTGCCTTGAATTTCGCAATTTATATCAATGCCTTATTAAAAAATTACCGAATTTAGTTGCGTTTACGTCCCTCTAAGGAATACGGTGTGAGCTTATCGCTAAACACCGGAAAAAATCCAGACTCAAAGTTACCACTAAGAGCTTCAAGATAGAAAAATCCTAATAACCCAAACCGGTGGTCAAGCCCAGGACTTCTCTATCAGCAGTTGCACTTACGACCACTTGATCAACGACGCAATCTCGTTCTAGATCATCCTCAAATAAAGTTATATTAAACATATAACATACCCAACATAAATGTATTTTTAAAATCTTTTATACGATAAAATGAAAATAATTATAGCGATCATCATAAACTGATCTTTCCCTGCTTGTACATTTCATACACTTGAGTAAAAACCCATACGGATACTGACATGCTAACATACGATTATTCTAAATTTAAAAATCAAATATTGTCTGTTAACGTATCTCAAAGCATGCCGTATGTTAATCAAATAGATGAAATGGCTATTTACATGCGCGTGGATAAGTAAATGTTTTACGCAGCATTAATACTAAGCAGCTTGCCGTCCAACATTTCCACTGATTACAATGGTTTACATTTAACAACATTACTCATTGTTAGAAATCTGATGACAACATCCTTCTTTTAGTTTTTAATCCCGAAATGAAAATATCACATAATTACGGCACTCTCGTCGTAACCAGACTCGCACGTGATTATACCATTCAAGAAATCCAAATGAGAAGAATCTAACAAATCGAAATTAATAAAGTACAGTGCAATACTTTCTACCTGATAAGTATTAAGCCATGTCCAGGTTCATTCACCAATGTGCTCTCGGAATGGCCCATCTAGTTGAGGGGCCGACCAAAGTCGATCGTCGTGAGCTCACGCAAATCGCAGCAAAGTATCAATAGAAATTTATGTAGTATAATTCTAAAAAAAAATTTCATCATCATCAACCGATTGCAGTCCACTGTTAGACATAGGCCTCCTCTGAAGCGGTATACCCGTAATCCCGACGCTGGGCATGCGGGTTGGGGATCGCAGTGCACAGCTTGACGCACCCCCTACGCTGCTGCCCATAAAAAAAAATATCTGAAGGTAACAAGAAGAGTAGTTTCTGGTCACACATTAGTACTGGCTTTTATGGATATTATGCACTTCCAATCACGAATGGGACTGTAATACCGTTAGTAACAATTGGTACGACTTGGTAATAAGACTGCAGAATCAGACGTGATTGCATCAGTTACCATGACTGTATTCGGCTATAGTCAGTATTTATCTTAGTCAATGTTGGTCACAGATCTGATACTAATTCTGAAAACTGTAACAAAGTCCTATAACATACCTGTATTTGTTAAATAATTATTATTATGAAAACTAATAGACAAAATAAATAAAGTAATGTGAAGTTCTCAATAGCTAATTTATTCTTTCATTAGGTAACAATGTAATGATGGTGTTAAGTCGTTTTTTATTTTTCAATAAATTATGTTTTTCAATAATCTTATATACTTACGTTAAATTTTACCAGAGCCATACTAAGCATACGTCTGTTAGAGAACAAAATAATAAAGATGTTATAAGCTTTGTCGTTATTAAGATTTGAACAAATCTCACCAGTATATATTTAAAATAATTGGCATGAATACAGATTAATAAGCGCTGAAAAAAAATTTGTAAATATAAAAATATTGAAAAAATTTTAATGCTCAATATAAAATATACACAATATATCACTACCTAGTCGTATAACTCAAAATACAAATTAAACGAATTGAAACATTTAAGTGGTATTCTCGTCCTCCTTCGATACAATCACTACGAAATATTAAGACACCTCCACACAGGGTTGTGAAATCGCCCGGCGAGCCGCGAGGTTCTCAGTTGTGAGCGAGCAACGGTCCCACTTAAGCCACTCCTGCGCTACGACCTTCGCGCGGCCTTGGGGTAAGTGTGGCAACCGCTTAAGCTTGACCTTGGACTTTCACGAATGTTTGCCATCATATTTAAATATTTCTAAAATTAAAATGTAACTGTTCCCCATTAGGTTACTATAGATTATGGTGACCAATTTGAATTTGTAAACATACCTATTTTTCTTAAATTTATTTTGTATTTGATTCCCAAAAAAAACGCCACAAGATTTTGCTAGTATAACTTTCTAAACAATGAAAAATTTTACAGGCATAAAGCATCCCATAATTTCTAAATACATAACAGTGTGTAGTAAACTAAATTTAAAATAATGTATACATACTCATTTCTGTGGAAACTTTAATCGTAATTTTCAAACAATTTCATTTTAATTTTCCAAATATTATCGATTAATTATCTTTATCATTCGTAATTCCCAGGTACATATTTCATTAATTTAAGTACCTACTTATATTTTTCAATGTTTTCTCAAATATGATATTGGCAACATGTTTAACGATTTTTATGTATTTCAATTGAATATTATGCTTTACTCAGAAATTTCCATTTTTAAAACCCAAAATTGATTCAGAAATCATAAACAGTTTTTACTAGTTTAGGTCTATCTGTATAGGTCTAGAATCTACTTCAAGGTTCTATTTCGTAGATCTGGTCTAAAATGATATAGGTACATTTATTTTATTACATAATATCCAGTGCGAACCATATAATATGTATTACAATCGGTGATGCCAGTCAGTAAGTGATAAGTGCAGTAGTAATTAGTCAATCATCAATTCACTAGCGACCTACTGATTAGTGCAAACTAAAGCTATTAACATATCCTTTATGTTAATACTACGTCATTTCTAGCGATCTTTGAATACGAACTATCTAAAAACCTCATATAGGCTAATTAAAGATTTTAATCAAACAAGTGATAAGTTTTATTTCTTGGCTAATAATCGCAATATTCAAAAATTATCGCAATATTCATAAATATATTAGCTATTTGTAAAGTTTAAATAAAGAATTAACAAATAAATAAATAAGATGTAGAGCAATATATCCGATTCTAATAAACTCTTTATGTTTTTTATTAATTCTTAAAGTTTATAATTCTAATACACAATATTTTATGGAATATTTAACCATTACCGGCCATTGCGAAATATTCCGTAGGTACTGTACCAAAATATCATGTTTTATAATTTAATAAATATTATAGAGCTAATTAATATAAAGCCTGTTGTTAAACTAAAGTTGACAAAACATAATTTGCACAGATTTATCTTATAGCGTCATCTATCGACAACAATAAGACAAGACTGAGAAGTCTCGATAAAGCACGTGCCGCTCATATAGCGCAAACAACGAGTTTTGGTAATTTGTGTTCATTCAATGAATATAAATTAACTAACGTATAAATAAAAAAGTATATTAGTAAGATAAATTAACTATTTTCTATTTAAAAATATGAAGAAAACTAATTAAAATTAGTCATTGAGTATTGTAATGTAATATAATTAAAATTTTATAAGTTAAAATTCCTGATTACTTGATTTTTAAGTATTGTTATTTAGTATTAAAGTATTGTTATTTTAATTTATATATAACAGCCAATAGCTTATATATTTTTTTGTCACTTGTATAAAGTTATTAGAAAATTTCGACCACTAACTATGTATGTATATACCTATCTGCATACCTATTTTCTTAAAAATAAACTCCAAAAATTTTAATTAACCTTTCTTTAAGTTTCAAATTGTTTATCATCCTCACCAATTTTATATAATATTATTGATTTTAAGTAATAATAATAATAACTTTTAATAGTTGTAATTTTATGGTTTTTTAAAGCAATAGATAACATTCAGCAGTTGATAAATAGCGTTTTCACTTGTATTATTACTTGATAAATCAGTCCACAAAGAACAATCATTTAAAATATAATTACTAAGTGTTACTTATGGATGGTGTATACAACGGATGGCGGTGGTTGGATACGAAATGCTGAATATCGAGCTCAATGGCGTGCTATTATAGCGACTTACGTCCAACATTGAATCAAAACAAGCTAATTGTGATGAGGACGTATCACATACGCTCCGTACTGCGTAATCTGTATCTATACGAGTATATGTACATTCATGTTACTGTTCGTTTTCAACTGGTAGCGAACTATACACGCTTAGTTATTCATTTTATTATTCAAGTCAAACCTATTCGCGACCTGTTTAAAATACCAATCGGATCACGTGCTTATTGATAGAACCACGTGGCTCAGGCCGACGACCCCGAAACGAAGGGAAATAAAATCGGAACGTCTCATTCATTGTCTAAAAATACTTTATCCGGCGATACATTTTATTAACAGGTTTCACAGTATTTTTGTACCTCATATTTTTGAAGTTAATTATCTTGTTTCAATCAAACACGATTGAACACTAATTGTTTGTTTTTTATATAAGTTAAGTTATACATAAAGTTATATATAAAAAAAGGATTGTATTGAATGAAAAATATAGGTATAAAAGTTATAAAGAATTATTGCCAATAACAGCATTTGCGCATAACAGTGATGATGGCTGCATACATCAGGAATCGCCCGATAGGAATTAGGTAAAGAAAATCACCATGCATTAATATAAAAATATCGAAGCAACTCTAAAAAATTAAAAAAACCCACTGTTTGAATCTGAATGGGAATTTCAACTTAATTACAAATTTTGCATAACAAAATCATTACTGAGTATCTTCACGCACGTGTTATGTATAACTCACATTCACATCTTAAGCAACGTCCAACAGAAACAAACAAAAGTACGTTACGCGTGCCAAAGTTGTATCTCAGAACAAGCAAACAAACAAACAAAATTTGTATGGAACAAATCACTGTTTTCGTGTTACATTAGCGTATGAACTTTCAACCATTTATTTGCTTCAGCAACTTCGACTTTGTAGTGTTTTACATACGATCGAAAATTAAAAGAGTTTATTTAATAGCGATAGCGATAGTGATAGCCTCGTGGTTTGAAATTCGAACTCTCACTATGGGAAACTGGGTTCAAATCCTAGCGCGCTCCTCTTAAAAATGTGCGTTTTAAGTTTAAATATCACTTGCTGTAACGGTGAAGGAAAACATCGTGAGGAAACCTGCA
>DWFO01005227.1:0-10696 GCA_018246595.1 Mimoniades nurscia nurscia
GATGCACGAGATTAGGTGACATTGTGGATAACAATTTACAAATTTTTGCTTACACACATTAGGGCCCACTGTATTTAAGTCGGCTGATGGTTTATTATAATGAAAACGTAAGATCACGCCTGTATTTCCACTCTCACGTTTCTCCAGTGACGTTTACGTCCCACTATGGAGTAGGTGGTGACCCTATTGCCATACACCGGGCACATATATCCAGACGGACCTACCGATCGGCAGTCGCACTTGCAACCAACACTACCATCGAGACAGTCAAAAAAATTTTGATAAAAAAATTATGATATTCAGGCTTCCACATGCGTATGTAACTGATACTAAAACATTTATGTAATTCTCCTCGTCTCGTCGGGCCGATTTTATTAATTTAATCAATACGTATTTTCTGTATGTTTTAAACCACTACTGCGTTTGTGTAATATCACTGACCCCTCGCAAAGGTTATTGGAGTAAGTAATTAAATTGTGATAATATTTTTTTAGTATAAATATGACAATCGTGATGAACTGACATGCAGTGGAGGTTATACAATTGGGTGACCTGCATTATATTTGAGTGATAACTGTTGTATACGGGAATTATTAAATACAATACATTATCGGTTAATACATACCAAAGTGCCAATATGTATCTATATTATATGATCGGCTGATAGGAATTTGATGGAATGTTGATAATAATAATTAGACGAGAAAAAGAAGAAACATATCATCCTGTTACGTTATACTCCAGATGGAATAGGGGGTAAGCCCTATTTTCATATAATAAATCCGAACTCGGAGTTACTAAGAATTTCATATTGGAAAAATTTAATAACGTTTTATCCGACCCGGTGATTGAACCTAGGAACTTTCGATCAGCAATCGCGGTTACAACCATTTCATAACGGGGTAGGTGTTTATTATGTAATTAATATGATAAATTTATTAAAACTTAAACTTTTATCTAGATGCTCTAAATCAGAGTTCCCCAAACTTTTTTGTGTCGTAGACCCCTTGCCATGTTTTTCCGTGTTGGGTAGATCCTCTACATACCTGATATTGATTTCCTGTAAATTTCTAACTTTAGTGAAGTTTAATGTTAAAAACTTAAAGTAAAAACACATGTTAATTTATACATTTATTAATTGATTTTAAAATAAAACTACTCAAAATAAAATTTTGTATCTCTTATGTAAAATATACGTAACATTAAATAAACTATAAATGAAATAACATAAGCAATAAGTCAATATTTTTAGTGAGAAGGATGAACCTGATGCTTTAATAATAAATTATCAACATTTGGCGTCAATTTTGTAAGGGTTAATCTTAAATCTCCTCGGCTAATGATGTCCAGTCTGTTTCTTTTTTTCGTTACCTTTATAAATAATGTATACGTTTTGATATTATAAGATAGTATGATGTAAGTAAATAGGTCCTATCAGTGTATGTGTTGAGATCCACTATCGTGGACCCTCATTTTCATTTCATGGACCCCCAAATTTTTTTTCGCTGACGTAAACCCCTTGCAGGTTGTCATATACCCCTAGGGGTCGATATAGACTACTTTGGGAATCACTGATCTAAATGATTGCAATATTTTTGTTTATCATTTAACAAGTTTTTTACGTCCTTTCCATTGTTAGAAGACTTCAAAAACATCTCAACATCAAAGTATAAATTGGATCCTTTGATTTTTATGTGCCTTAAATGATGCTTAAACACGAAAGATGTTTTGTTAGGTTATCTCAATTTATTTTAATAACATGTAAATTCATTTTATCACCTTTAATAAGCCTATGGATTCATATAAAGCAAAACGGATGCTGGTATCCGTTTAGAGTTATTAACAGCAATATACGAGTATGTCACTTAGAAGATATACAAACAAAGAACAAGTCAAAGTCGAGTGCACACACACTTTTGGTAGGCCATAATAAATTTTAGTACGAAAGTGAAAATTATAAGCTGATAAAAAAGTAAACATTTTTATCTCTTTAGATTACGATTGCTATAAAACGATCTGATAAAATGATCCCATAGAAAAGTTATTTTTACTTCCCTTCGAGGTAATGTAATGAAATATAGACTAAGTTGTTCCCGGTAATGGGTTTTCCCCGTCTGTTGAAACTTCGAACACAGCCTCCTTCGTACAAAAGTTTACTCTAAAAGTCATTATTATTTCTCTTTAGTGTTATAAAATGTACATGGTATTTAGCACAAAATAATCCATTGATATTTCAATCACCTACTTAGATATTTGATTTTATATTTTATTTGGTCTATTTAGTTAATAATTTATTTTCCTGAACTAATATGTACAGATATAAATATTCAGCAAGCTTGGATTTTCAGTTTATCGTCGAAAACAACCTTCTGGCAAATTTCGGCGCTGGCACTGCGGAGCTCTCCACGAAATCAGTTTAGTCAAATCAGAACGAAGACGCTTAACTGAATTATATATCAACTGAATTATATAAATGACCATTCGTTGTGCAAAATCGTAACGTTTTATAATTAATTAGTCGATTACAGAGAAAGTTTTATATTACTTTCATGCAAGAGTGCAAAGCAATTATTGAAAATTAATTTTATACCAATTTCAAACCATAGAATTTTATAACATTTAAACACGAAACGATAACTGACATTATAAGAATTATAAAGAACCATCAAGCAAATCAGATAATTAAATAGATAATTATATTATGCCTCAAGTATAATTTTTATGTACTGCAAAAATGTGATGGTCACGTAAAGTTAATGTGCTCTTAAGTTTGGAACAGATACACATAACTCTAAGAATAGTAATTGCTAAGTAATGATTATTATTATTGGATCGTAAAAGTCCTATGATGTAAGAAAGGTAAGCGCTATATAAGATGTGGAAATTAAAGTTCTGATTTATAGATATAATGAGACGTTGACGTCTAGGGGCAAATGAATAATTCGTACAGATCAGGCTATCTGATTGGGTTTTGATTCTGCACGCCACTAATTGACGATAGGTTAGGCAGATAACTAAATACATGTCAGGAAAGCTTAGCAATACCTCTGTCGACATTCAGATAAATTTCAAGAGTAACATCAAGAAATAAAAGTAATATCAGATTCCTAAGATTGACTTCTTACTTTTATATGGCGTTGTAAAAAATGAACTTACATTTTTTATTAAAATTTTCACTTGAAGCTTGCAGCTATTGATTTTCACATTTACAATCTTACAAAACAGTCAAAGAATCGATAATAGTAAGACGTTAATAATAATTATATATATATATAAATATATATATAGGAATACTAATACCATTTGGCAAACAGAATCTCAAAGGATATTTTGTGCTCTGACAAAACATCAAAAACAGGATAAAATATTCCTAGTAACGTTTCAACAAAGCTTATAAAAGCCACACCACTCTAGTCTTTTGAACAAACGCTGTACTATTTCATCACATTAATGTGAAAGTATTACGTACTCTATGATATTAGACGGTAAGTAATAATCATATTGACCGAACACACAAATACATTTTCGTGTATCATAAATGCGTTCGATGTAGGCGTGCATCCCCTTTACAGATTTATTATATTATTAGCCATATCAGACGACCATCAGCATTGTGGAACTTCGTAGAGCTTAAACTGCGTTATGAAATCAATTTAACCTGCAAAGGGTGGCTTCAAATAAAGTAGATTTCGCCTTCGGCGCTTTGTCCCTAACTAAATCCTTTATATAAACATGACCCACATTATCTTTTGAATTTTGTTAAGCCTTACGGCCGGTGAAAGTCCTGCGTAGGGAATTCCCGTAAGTTAACTATGTATAGTGTGTTGGTATACATTTATGACAACGAAAAGTTAATGTTAAACATATACGTTATATACACGAATACGCATATTAGCTACATGTTAGTATGAGCTGTAAGTTTACATGAAGGTAAACATGTAAAATAACAAAAAAATATTAACCTAACGTCACGCCTATAATTCCCGAAAAGGTAGACAAAGGAGTGTAGTACACTGAGATTGTACGTGAACGTTTTACCAGTTACTTTTACGTCGCACCATGTAATGGGCGATCTAAAAAATGTGTAAATAAAAAGTACCTACAAAATCACATACCTATCTCCGTAACCGTCGGCTTCGACATACAGAAATTACAACGCAATTTCTGTTCTTTTTTTAACAGATGTTCTCTGAAAGCCCTTCTTTGTTGACTTTTAATTTAAATTTTTCTAACTCGTGTCACACATTGTTTAGGCACCATATTCGCCAGTGCATAATATTTCCAAAGCACTATTTTTTGTTTATTTTAATATTGCCGTTTTCGATTTAACAATCCCGTATAATATAGGACCTATTAATGCAATTCTTATATAATTCATTATTATTAGTACCTACCTAGATATAGAATAGTTAAGAATTATAGCATAGTTAAGAATTTTTTTTGTCCAATTTTATTCGGGAGACAATTTCCGATACAAATAATGGTCGCAACTTTTAAAAGATATATCGATAATTATTGATAAGTTTGGTAAAGCTGGTGGTGTTATGGTGACTTCTGGTGAAGGTGGATAGTGGGACAATTTTAACAATTGTTTTTAAACCGCCGTCGACTCGTTTAGTAGCGACTCGCATCTTATCACTAGATATGTATTAAATCGCTTTTAAGACTGCTTTGAGAGAAGTCTAAAACTTCCTGGCGACGGATCGCTAACTAATTGGAAACTCTTCCAATCCGCAACGGAATAGCGTTGTTGGATAAGCTTTCAAAGTTGTAAAAATTCTAAAGGAGCAACTGTAAAACTTACAATTTAATAGAAACAAGCGAAAACATGTAGTCGTTTGTTACGTATTTGAATATTTCACTCTCATGTGATGCATGAATGCATTATATTATAATGCACATACACATGGAATACTATACAACAAACAAATATTTCCTTCAAGTGTCAGTTCGGTGGAAAATCTTATTTCAACCCGACACAGCGTACAGCGTTATGATGATCACGATGCAAAACTTTTCCGCATTTCAGTAAACTTCAACGTAGAACAATATTGCACTTTTGTGTGACTTTAGCATTTGAAATTCTCTCCGCTCAATCGAATTTGTGTGTTATAAAGACATTATGAATTCGAAATTGTAAATCGGCGAGACTCTAAGTCTTCCATGAGGCAATCCATTGTCAAGCATAGCGAAGTGCGCCTGAATATGTATGGACCGGGAATTAAAAATCGATTCCCAGGGATTATTCAACAGCGGCCCTCATTAACACGGAGATTAGGTGCGCGATTTATTACCAACAAGCTAATTTCCGAATTAATACAATTCGTTATACAAAATTTATTTTGTTAAGCCTACGGTTCCGTCAGGCTTTCAGTGATTCTATATATGTAGGTAATAATTTATAGGTCTACTTAGATGAGTAATTAGTACCCAAAAAATATGTTTTATTTCTTGCAAACTTTTTGCCTATTGTTGACTTGCCTTAAACAATATTGCAAACACTCGATAGACGAGACAGTAGATATGATGAAAATTATAATAAATCAATATGAACCACGATAATGCTAGGTTTAATATAACTAAATTTATTTTACTTTTTGTAAGATAGAAATTTAAATAATGAAACAATGCTTAATGAGGCCATAGGTATGAAAGCGATGGTCGTTAGAAAAACAAAGTAAAATTGTGTTTCTGTTCTTCTCTTTTAAATCCAATTATTGATTTACGCCCCAACGCAAACGAAAATTTTACCAGTTTTTTTATTTAACAGACTTTTTTCTCAATTTCCTAAGAACAAAGTATTATAACTCACCTTAATTTTAGGATATTAGTCATTCGATCAAGTTTTTATTAAATACGAATTTGACCACAGATAAAATTACAGACAGCATTTGAATATTATTAATTTCAGAATTCTAACTCGCAAATTTGATTATATTAAAGCACTCCGTCAAGTTTCTTCCTGAAAACCTCTTTGTCAGCCGAGAGACTGCCGAGAACGGTTGACATTTTGTTTTGTAGTAAGAAAGCTTATATAACATAAATTGAATTTCGAGGAGATGTAAGTGTTTCAATTTCATGTCAGATTTTTGTAGCTTTATTTTGTTTTGTTTAAAAGCAAATTCTTACGTCCCACGGTTTCATGTTCGGATTTGACTTGAATGTGTCGCTTACAACAGAGTTTTTTACTTTGCATAAATATCTTATTGACTCCCTATAAATCCAGTGTTCGTTCAAATCATAGTAAAAATACTGTTTTAATTATCTACTTTATTACTTGAATAATAAGTTAATAACAATTTCATCTCTGCTCATTGCCGTCAGTTTCGATCTCATACATAAATATTATGCTCATTAATATATCTTTAACTGTAATTGACACCAACAGGATCTGATTAAAGCTTAGTGTTCAAGATTTCACGGATATTTGCTCACGTGCTGTCTCCTTCAGATTTATATTTATAAATATCTCGATAACTACTTATTACAGTGGCGTAGCGCGGGTTTCAGCCGCCTGGGGCGGTAGAAAATGTTGCCGCCCCGTTAAAAGTTCATATGCCGATATAGCCGTTTATAACTATTTGAGATTCTCGACGAGCAAAACAAAAAATAAAAACTGCTGTCTTCGTAAAAAGTATATATATGTGTGTTTGGTGTTTTGAAAATGTCGGCAAGTAAAAAAAAGTCTGCGGAGAATGTCAGCGAGCAAAAAAAGGTCTCTGGAGAATGTCCGCAAGCAAAAAAATAATGTTGACGAGCAAAAAAAGGGCGGGCCGCCCCTGCTCCGCCCCCCCTCCCCGCCTTACTTACTCACTATCTTCTCACCATCAACTTTACGCTGAAGTCTTGCAAATATATTATTAGTGTTTCATTTCACATTTTTATGAAGTTGTGTGTAATGACCTGAACTGAGTATCTAACCAAAAACTCAAGCAATTGTCATTAAGACTCGTGTCAAAATTTTACTTTATCACATAAAGTATAAATCCGTTTAAGCGTAATAATGAAAGAATGGGGAAATGTAAGTATACCTATATTTTAGAAATTTCTTTATAATACGCATCAAATACATAATGTTTTAAAAGTATAGATACTACATAATCAGAGCAAAAATAATGCTCGTAATAAACGTGATAAATATCACGTGTATAATAAATTAGGTTGTACTGTTACGTAACACACTGGGTCCGTGGAGAGGCACTGTTCAAATACCTATTGTATTTTCAGACCGGAGCGCGGACGATACATCTTGCACTTGAAGTAATGTTCGCTGGACGTGCTAGAAAGGTTTCGTCTTGAAAGTTATTATGTATACATCTTCTCTCCTATGCGTTTCACCTTTTTAATATAAAGCTGTACAATACAATAACATTTTCATACTATTCTCTAGGAAAACATCGGGAGGAAACCTATCATACCTTAGAACCCAGAAAAAATCTTTAAGATGTGTCATGTCTGCCAACCTGCACTTGGCAAGCGTGGCAGGCTATGGCTTTAATACTCTCATTTTTAGAGAAGGAACGTGTCCAACATTGCAACAACGATAGAAAAGGTTGGAAGGAAAAAACTTTCACTTTCCATCCTTTTATTTGTCATTCTGTCATGTCCTATCCTTTTATGTGTCATTATTTCATGTGGTATCCTTAAATGTGTCATTACTTCATATGTTATCTTTTAGTGTAGACACACATCCTAACCGTCGAAGTCTGTCCTTGCTCTTTATTATATGACGAGCATATTTATACGTAAACTTATATTTATATCTGTAGGACTTCTTAAGAGATTCTACGGAAACCCTGGAGCGTATAGTAGGTACTTGGGTTTAAATGACTTCGACATCTTCAAGATAAAAATGGGAATCAATATTGCTTTTAACACTCTTGGTTAAATTTACCACCTATGCAATAACGGACTGCGCCAACTGTCGCTTTACTCTTCGTATATCTTGAAATTTACTACGATTATAAGTGAATGGAAAAATTCATAAGTATATCCACTAAAGTAATAAACATTGTTTAAGGTCATTACTGAGATAAATCTAATTACATAATTACTGAGTCTAAAGAAAATCAAGATCCGATGTAGATATTTTTTTAAAGTGGAATTACAATTAAAGAAACATAACTTTATTCAAGCTTTTCTTTATAATTAGCACGTCTTATTTATGTTGTCGTAACTTTCGTTTCCTAAGAAAGTCACCCCAATAGTATTAAACCTTGCTTGAAATATTCCTTTTCCAAGAACAGGAGAACGGACACGTACTGAGAGTGCTTCCTTCCCGCTTGATACTAGAAAGTGGCTTAGCGTTTTTTCTTTTTGTGTAAAGACTGGGGGGATGTTTCGTAATTAAAAAACTTTTAAGCTCGGTAAGAAAAGGTTAATTTCGATTTGGAACTTTTCTATAGTTGGTTTAAATTCAACACTCAGTCTATAAAGTTAGATTTTGAAAACTGAGACAGATTAATAGTAATCCTAATTGTAACAAAAGATTCTAACATAGATAAATACAACACATAACAGCGCTGAAAGTTATCTTTACTTGATTTATTATTACGCGGTTAAGAATAAAACAAAATGAAGGTAGATGACAATCTAAAAATCAAAAAGCAAATCTTGGCACGAGTTAAAATCGTAATAACTATAACGAGATTTTGACTTAGATTTTGAAGACATGTATATTATGTATAAGATATTAGAGTAATGGATTGTTTTGGAAATACACGTATCACACTAAATTTACATGGGTGTATTGTTTATTGCCTGCCAAAAGTAAGCACGAGTCTCAATTGTAGATTTTTGAGGTTGGAGCATACCCACCATGTTGCACTAGTGTGGTTTGGTTATACTGGTTAGGGGCTAACGAACGAACTGTTGATGGGAAGCGAACTGCTACTACATTAAAGGAATATTGTAATTCGAAAAAGAATGTTTATTTAATCAACACATTTTTCATTTTCAATCAATCAATCAACAACAACTGCAACCTGATTTTTTGACTGACTGATTGACTGACAAACTTTAATGGAGCTTTTATGCAAAAGTAATATAAATGAGGTACAAAGTTACGCGGTTCTCAATCTTAGTCCGAAATTTCGGAGGGAAAAACTACGATGACGTCATATCTTTGGCCTTTTGTTTTCTGTGCACATTGCTCTAATGCTTGAAAAGTTCTACTTTCTAACTAAGGGCATACACATCTATGCACCATCATATCTATTACAGTCCACTGCTGGAGATAGGCCTCCCCTGGGGGATTATGCCCATATTCTCCACGCTGAATACACGGGTTGGGGATTATGTCCATAATCAACCCACTCTGCACGCGGGCTGGGGATCGCATGGCACAGCTTGAGCTACTGATCAGAGGTGGCCAGGGCATTCAGCTGTGCCTAGGCAGACCGGGCCTTACCGTGGTCTGCACGCCGAGTTTAGTCGCCTTCACGACACCGTGTATCCGGAAACGAGTCGGAAAATGTATTCTTGCTATAAATATGTAAATTTGTACTTTCACAAGTTGCTAGTACTAATAAGCTTCTTGTAACTTTCTAGTCCGCGTCTTTGCTTTTTCTATATCAGAAATATGTAAATATGTCGCCCAGTTTCACTATTCACATTTGTAGTTTCTATTAACTCATCTAAAGCGATACCTACAAAAAATCGTATCTTCTTACACTTTTTGCACTTAATACAAAGCTTGTTTGTCACAACCGCTTCTTATGTCTCTTTATAAACGAAAGGGTTTACAAATTCGGCTAATATTTTATAAACTTAAATCTTGCCAACATACTTAAGCTGTGAAAGTTTGGTACTAAACTAAAAATATTTACGCGATTAGTAGAAAAAAGAAGGAATTAGCGCCTGGAATTATTAATCTTACTTGAATCCCTTCGAAAACTTTCCTCAACGTAAAACTATCGAAGTACACTTTTGTTTCCAACGATCGCATTATCGAACGCCACTTGTTTGTAGCAAATTTACTTATTCTATTTTGACCCTCTTTTCGATGTCTCCCAAACTCGCCCAACAGCTATAAGTTGTTAGTACTTTATGATAACGTAAATGATAGTATGCCAACATCTAATAAAATATGTATAAAAGTTTATTGAGTGTGAAAGTACGACATTTTTTTTGCATCAATATATATAGACATTCTCTTCTGAATGTATGGGAGTTATCAGTTCGAAACGACGTCTCGGAGGGCTATTTTTACGAACAGTGCTCTGCCACGCTGTTTTATTGCCGGTTACTTGAAATGTGAGCTGTATCCAAGTCTTCTATTTACAGGGCTTTGAATTTTTAAGGCTCTGAAAATAGAGGATAATAATTAATTGTAGTTAAAGTCAAATTGGAGTCAAATATTTATTTGAAGTCTTTATTTTGCGCAAGTATTTAAGCCATCTGACTATGGTAAATGAATCTGTGAGGTTAATACTCAAACCCTATTGAGGTGATTTATTTAGAGGACTGGCATTAATTTCATTTCATTAATATGTACTTTATGTTACTAGCATAGCGCTTATTTTAAAATAACATTTATTATAAATAGCTAATAGCGTTTATTTTAAAATAACATTTATAATAAACATTTTGATTCGTAAGTCATCAAGTATATTAAAACATGACTTCACGCGTAACTTCACGTCTGTAATCCCCGCAGAGGTAGGCAGAGAAATGTAGAACATTCCCACGTATCACC
>DWFO01005228.1:0-10696 GCA_018246595.1 Mimoniades nurscia nurscia
TCTCGAAACACTCGTAATGTTTATTATTTTTAATTAACTAGGCATAAAAAGCAATCAGTATGACCATATTTTATAAAAAAAAAAAATACATATTGTGCCACAGCTCCGACAAAGAAATTATTAAAATAAATAAGATGAAAATTAAAATTAATATTTAATTCAATTAAATTCATTTAAAATTTAACTATGTTAATATAGACAAATCCGGAATTAATAAACCGAGATTAAATTCCAAATATCTGCGGAGTAGGTTAAATAAGTTCGCGCAAAAGTAGCCTTATAAGGCTTAAAACAGATAGTAGAACGCATTCTTGCGGTTTCTTTTGTATTCAAATCCACGACGCACTCGTGTTGAAACCTAACAAAATACATCCAATGATGTATAAAATCCAATCCGGGTGACACACACCAGCATTTTTTCACCAACAGTCATTCTTGATTTAGGAGATTCAATGCTGATAATTCTCCACATTGAATATAAATTTGTATGACGCTTGCGATTGTACATGTATATGTAATATGGCCATGCCCCCCGTATCGTTAAACGGCTGGATAAGAGTATCTTCTTATAATAAGCGGCTTCAGGTTGTAGAGTGTTTCACTAACCTCTTGCGGATTGGCAGATTAGGAGAGGACATATTAGCAGCGCACTCTGCCTGCCTCCTAAGGGCTCTGGTGTGAGGAAATAATAATAAGAGTCATTACGACCACACTGTTGCTGAATAACCGAATATAAAGCTAACTGGCAATGTTTAGAAAAAGCTTTTGTCCAACTGTGGACCAAAACTGGACTGGTGACGATACTGAAGAGTATCACACGCACCGGTCTGTCGTGAGGCAATTGTTACCAGAACAGTTGTTGTTTCGGTCTGAGAGTGCGGTAGAATCGACGTGTTTACTGGAAGTGACCATCTCGGGCCTCGGGCGTAGCGTCATGCCTGTGAGGCCTCCAGCTAGATCGACATTGATACTAACAACATATGCAGTATGCACTATTTCTAGAACCTAAGTTCTATTTCAAGTATGCACTCACATTATCTAGGTCAATGTACACTAGCTGTCCCATTACCATGTAACACTAACTTGTAGTAACAGCACGCCTGTAATCTCCTTAGATGTAGACAGAGGAGTATAGTAGACGCCCATGATTCTCCAGTTACACGTACGCCCCTCTATGGAATAGGTGGTGAGCCTATTATTATACACCAGGCACATATTAAGACTCCGGCCCACTACTAGAAAAACTAAGTTAGTAAATTCCAATAGCTAACTAATAGTCTTATTAACGATTAATAATAACTTAGTCATCTTATTAATATGTAATACTAACTAACTAATGGCCCATTCCAAGATTCGACCAGTATCGACCATCAACACATTATGAATAAGTATCGTATCTGTACATGGCATATGTAACAGAACATAATATGAAACTTTAGGGTCTGTATCCAGCATTAGGGCAATACGAAGCTGAACATTCCGACAAATATAACACCAATTCGTTCCAAATATCACACAGGTGAACATAGTTATCAGTCAGGTAAATATTTCATCATGAATTTCGATGACTAAACGCTAAAGCAAAGGAATTTCGAGCTGCCCATTTCTTACCACTGTTGGGCACAGATCTATCCATACGAGTAGTATTTAGGTTTCAAAAAGTGGATGTAATCGTTCCAGTCGTGGCTTACAATTAGTGACTTAGACGTGGTGGCAAAATAAACTCGGTTAGTTTTTATACCAACGTTAGAATAGTGAATGTAACAATTTATAAACTCCTATTAATTGGTTATTTGTCACGCAATTGTTCAACAGAATGTAGGTATATGACCTTAATTATTTTCAGTAGCAAAACGACATTGATTCGACCTCCGCGCTTAGTATATATTCCACTAAATGTACAAATAATAACACTACTGCGTAAGCTATTTGTTTTAAACATATTTACATGCACGACATTGCCCAAATCAATTAACTACCACGATCCATTATTGATTTTATCTACGAATACCTACGCTGATTATTATTATTGAAGATGCTAATATGTGCCCCACCTATTGCCATACACCTATGGCAATAGGTGGTGAGCCACCTATTCCATAGTGGGACGTAAGCGTAACTGATGAAACGTGGGAGTGTTCTACATACCTCTCTCTACCTCTTCGGGCATTACAGGCATAATGTTACATTTTTTTTATAATGTTAATTGAATTAAAAATGGGAATTACTAAATATTCATTTTAAAATACATTGAAATAAAAATAAAAATGCTTATCTACTTTAGTTTTATCTGTGATAGAAAAAAATATTTTCAAATGTAGAAGTGTTAATACTCAGTCCGTATTTTCAAAAGCGTTTCTAGTGCCTGGGTGATATAAAATATGACTTTTATTTTTTATTAATATTGAACCTTGAAATACTATTTGTAATCTGTACCTGCTAGTAATAAAATATTTACCAAAAGAAAATCAGTAAACGTAACAGAATTCTCGTTTCTCAGAATTATAACAGACACGTGTAACATGATAAAAGCCCGAAAAAAGTACATTTGACATTTTGTGTCTGTTTGTTAACAGTTTAGTACGCTCATAACTTATTATCAAGGACAAGATGGCGGACATATTCTTCATGGCGGGAAAATGTCTCATTTCTACGGAAGTGCCCGGGAAAGGCAAATACGTCTGATATAAGTACATACCTATATGTTTTATCTGTCCTGTTTTATTGTATGCCATTACTGATATTTATCGTTTTAAAATAAATCTAATCACTCTTCTCGCATTTATTTATTTATTTAACACCAAACGCAAGATATTATGAAAAATTACTCAATTTTAGTTAAGTCCCCTTACGTGAGAAGAATATTTAATTGCCAGAATTAGTAACAAATATGCATATCCAAATGTAATTATCTACATTACGTAGACTAATTACCGGGTTATACTATATACAACTAAACCACTATTAGATATCGTACAAGCAATGAATGTAAAATTCGCCAAGAGTCAGTTTGTATTCAATGAAAAGTCTAAATTAATGAATAGTAATGATAATTGGTACTATCTTCATTTCAATAATTATGTCTTCAGAGGGAAGATATAATAGGATTGTATACAAAATAAGTGGAACTTTAAAGAAATGTTGGCAACTGAGTGAGACACTACTCCTTCAATATCGGTTGCGTCAGTTTACAACTTCAAAGAATTACTAAAATGAATTGTGACCGAAATGGACGGCGCACAGTTTGGTCACACTCTCTATGGAAAAATCGGGTGGGTCATTAGACTTAATGCCTTCGGTTGATTTCTTGGATTTGTTTATTTTGATGTCCAATTAGCATTTTTGAAAACACAGGGCTATTATTTAGGGCAGTCAAATACTGTATTTTTTTAATAATAATAATAGTAATCGTTATAAATTCTGAACAAATGAAGATACTTCGTAAATAGTACCGTACTGCGATCTAAGTCGTGGGCATTATTGCTGGACACAGACCTGGCAATCGAATAAAGAGGTTACATATTTAGTGTACATTATACATATGACACATACATATATTCCTGTTACACGTACGTCAAACCGTACACGAGCGAGCCCCGTTCCATTTTAGACTTAATCCACACTTAAGCTTAACATGTAGGTGGCTACACATATACGCACATATCTCGACGATGTAGAAAAATCTTAGGGGCTCGATACCCCTCCCCCTACAATAATTAGTTTAACAGTGTTGGGAGCCACCCCCACCCGGCTATCCTTGTGTGTGTAGGCACTATTGAGAAAAATTACCGGAAAATTGGGAAACATTTGGGAGTTTGTACCGCGGCTGTATTATGTCTCCGTAACCATAATGGGAACAGACTGAAACCAACCATAGATACTTTCTCTATGGTTGTACGGTATTATGACTAATTGAGGATAGGTAAAAATGATGAAATTATATTAAATGTTCAGGCAATATGCCAACTTTACCCTTCCTTTGCTTGGAATAGAGGCAATCATTGTCTTTTGAATTTCTTCATGTTATTAACTTTGTTCATATTCGTATATGGCCTTGCACTTTATCTATTTTGAATATATCTGTAACTTCGTCTTCTTCTTCTATTGCCTGACACACTCACTTTATGGCCCGCTGGTTCACCCAGTGGTCAGTAACTAACGATTAAATCGAAGGCTGTGTGTCCAATTCCCACTTAGTAGACACAATGTGGATATGAAATTTTCTATATGTTTAGAAATGTATATATGTATGTACGTATTTCTGTATGTTTATCAACTGTGTGATTACCGCGGTACAGACGCACGCACTTTCTGATTCCAGAGCAGATATTTTCTAAAAAGAACAGGCTATCCGTCAAGTAAATAATAGGACCTTAATTATAGGATGTCCTACATGTCCGATTGAAAAAAAAAAGGTTTTTTTTGTATAAACGTTGATTTCATAACAGTGTGAGTGTTCAAAGGTATAACCATAATTAAATGTCGTACCGGTCGTATTAAAAAACGAAACGAAAAAGGAATGAAATTGTTAAATTTAGTATAAATAAACGATTTAATTATTTAACGGCTTAACTCACGTAAGGCTTTTCGGAAGAGCCCGCGGGAACTCATGAACAAGGACTCAAGAACTGTTAGACTCGCAAGCAGAACACTTCTGTCAAACTGTTGCAATTTAATCACAGACTTTACAGCAGAACGCCTTGGGGTCAGTGTGTCTGCCTACCATCTACAAACATAATGTACATGGGAAATTGCCTATCTATATTGTAATCAAAACCTGTAGCCAACTTAAGATTCTTTCAACTTTTAACGGATTTAAAAAAAGTTTCATTGCTGTTAAACTTATGGGTCAGCGTATGTGCTTGTCCCCTTAAAATACAATTAGAACAAAGCATATCACTCGTGCTATAATTTATCTACAGAGGTGTCCAGAACATCACCAAATGTCTTTATCTAATAGAATTATATAATTTAAGAGCGGGTCTGACTAATTTTTAAAGTCATAAGTTTATTTTCAATTAACTGTAACCTCAATACGCACAGAGATAATATGTTTTTCTGTACGTTCGTCCGGGCTAGTGTGCGAAACGGCTGACTTAATCGATAAGATGATACTTTTATTGGCAGCTAAAAAACTGTTCCAGTCGTATAGAGGACAAGTGGAAAGGTGATCAAATATGTAGTGAAACACACATTATGTTATGAACGGTTCTCACTTCGTTATTGTCATTAAGTCGTCACGGCAGGACTCCCACGGGCTAGACAGGGAACACCAGTTGCCGAATATCTCTCTATTCTTTGAGGCTGACTTACTTCTTCGACATACGACAATCTTACATATGTGCTCGTCGTTGATACACCCTTTTGATTCTAATTTGATATTTATAAGAGTAAATATCTTTTATAACTTGTTCAAAATTCACAAATCATTTTTAGTGTTATCAAAAATATAATCAATAGCAAACTCAAGAAATTATATTCGACGAAATATCATAAACTTCAGAAACTAATTTAAAGGCGGGAAAAGTAATAACTTGTTTAATACTTTTAATGTATGTTGCCAGGTCTTGAAATACTTTGAGGCTTCCACGTAGTAATAGATGTTGTACACGTTCCGAATCTGTACATGTTCGGTAAATGCCCATAGACAATAAGATTATGTATAGACGATATAGAGAACCAAGGTTATCGACAAGGTGGCAGTGGGCTGGTCACATCTGTTGCAGGACCGATAACCGCTGGAGTAGACGTGTCCTGGAGTGGAGATCACGCCTTGGCAAACGTAGCGTAGGACGCACTCCGGCTAGGTGGAGTGACGTTATACGCAAAGTGGCTGGCAACGGTTGGATGCAAAGAGCTGAAGATCGAGCTCAGGGGCGTGCTATTGGAGAGGCTTATGTCCAGCGGTGGATGGGAATAGGCTGATCATCATGATGATGGACTTAATCACATAGTATGTAACAAACCATAGGCAATATGATGAGCCATAGAGAATAATGGCGAACCATAGGCAATACAATGAACCATAGAAAATAGTGACCTACAGAAAGTACTTTATTGATATGCAAACTGATCTACATTGTACCCTGGAATTTGACGTACGGAGAATATACATCGGTGTGAGCAAATCGTGCATTTCTTACGTTTAGTCAACATGTATCAATGTGATATGTCGAACAGACTAGGCTGGCCCCACCCAATTTCCTTGGGCTTCCCACACAGGGTTATAATCGGTCGGAATTGTATTTTTATTGCCCTTTTCATATCCAGCTAATATCCGGATACTCGAAACTATTTGTCAATCTATTTTGATATTTTACGACATTTGCTTAAGAAGAAATTAAGGAAATCCATAGTGTGGATACGCACTTGGTTTTTCATTATAGATGAAAGACATCGTATAATCTGAATTTATGTCTAAACTCGGTCGAAATCTTCCAATATTCAGCTAACAAACCTAACAACCGTGAACGTATTGTGTTCGAGCTTACGAGTTTGACCAATTCGGGACTTCTATATTTTAAAATGTTGCAATAATAACAATCGAAATAATACATATTTATTAAGCATTCCAATTATTTTAAGAAAATGTTTTCCGTAACGTAGAGTTAATTGATGTGTTTATAATGTTACCAGTCCTTTGAATGGAAACAACATCAATTTTGGAAACTTAATGTTAACTAACGTGGAATGTTGAAGTTATTATATGAGACATCAAATTTTAGATATGATTTATGATTTAATGCTTGTCAACTATAATATGAATGATTAATTATTGACAATATTTAAATATTTATTACCAATAAATGTATAACGAAATAACTAGTAACGAATATGTATAACGAATGTGTTTATCGTATAAATTCATCTTTAATTACCACCGAGTTTGTTCTGCGTACTACTTATTCGCCCCATCACGCTGCGTTGACTGTTAGAGAATGCCATTAGGCATTAAGTTCACCCAACGTAACCTAGTTTTATGTTTAATAAAAATTAATCACGATGTTATTTTGTTGTTAACTGTAGCTTCATAAACAAGGTCTTGGAAAATAATACTTCATGTGGGACGTAATATGTATTCTTCGAACCAATGTTCAGAATACGTGAGTTCTGGCGCCTATTCGAGTTACGCCCTTTTTTCTTAAAACCGCTGAGCCGATTTCGATGAAATTTAGCATGTATACAGTGCGGCCTCTTAGAAAGCACATAAGTCATACATATCGTCAAAAAACCAAACCCATGTACACATGTTCAGATCTACAATATGTAATTGTTCGGATACCTTTCAAAAATATATCGACCAATGACAGTTGTATATTAAAAATACAATTTTTTTTCGCGAAAAACGTTTCCTCCACATCAAAATGGGTAATTAAAGAATTTTCAGAAGAATTAAGAAATTATTAATTAATTAATTTCAGAAGAAATAAATACTATAATTTTAATATGTACGATAAGCGCGACTGTTAATCGGGTGGTCCCTCCCTGATTAAATACCGAGTCGGGTATTTGTGGATTTTTCTTGTTTAGATTTTCTAGTAGAAATTTCTAGCAGTGGCTCGAAATTTTGACTTGTGCGCTGTGTCCGTCGTCCGGCAATAGGTGCACCTCATATTCCACTATGGAATATATAACGTATCTGGTGTAACGCTGGAGTGTACTACACTCCTCTGCCTACCCCTTCAGGGGGAACTATAAACATGATATAACCTTAAATTTTTGCCGATAATTTTTATAAGTGGTTAAAAAAATTAAATGGCCTGTAAAGATTACTTTTTATTCTTTAAATCTTTTATTATATTTTATAAAGAAAAATATCAAGCCGTAAACAAAACTATATTACGTAGGTTTTATGGTTCAAATAATTGTTACGAGTGAATTTTACGATATTTTGTCCTGAAACGCTAGAAGTCGAGTCGATAAAACGGACGATTATAACTAGCTCGCGTGATAATCAACTAAATTACCTTTTGAATAAAATGTACATAATATATATTAAACGTCATTGTGATTAAAGTTGTCAAAATACATATATTTCAGTTTTAAAATTATACTACTGCCTAGTTGGTCCAGTGGCTGAGAGCGCGAGCGAGTGCCGATGGACAGTTCCTGGGTTCAAATTCCGGGTCGAGTAATATTGAATTTTTCTAACTGGAATTTCTAGTAGAAACTTCGAGTCTATATTTGTGCCCGGTGTATGGTTTTAGACTCAACACCTATTCCAAAGCAGGACGAAAACGTAACGGTGAAACGTGGGAGTGTTGAAAATTTATCTGCCTACCTTTTCGGGGATTACAGGTCTGATGTTAAAAAAACGTAAATCACGCCTGTAATCCCCAAATGCGTAGGCAGAGGAATGTAGTGCACTCCCACATTTCACCATTTACGTTACGTATACGTCTCACCGTGGAAAAGGTGAGATAGTTATGGAACATGTGGGAGCGTGGCGTTACATTAAAATTTTGTCAGTATTATTGATATTATTCATATTTACAGGGTCATTTAGCCAGAAATGAGCAACGCTCCTCAGATATCATTCTCACAGGAAACAGTGAAAAGCAAAATACTTGTATTATTTTGCACACATCGCATTTCAAAAACATAATGACTCACACACTGCGCTCCCCCGAGACTGTTTGCTGTGGCGCTAACGTCGTTCTATGGTGAATTAATATACCTGGTTACCATAACGACTTCACTCGAATAGTTTATATAAAATTCGATAATAATTTCGAATTAGGAAACGACTTACGAATGAACCGATGAGAACAGTTTTAATTGGAACAATACAAAAGTGTGAATAATGTAACTCGAGAAAGTTCGATTGAAACTGAATAAGCTACATAGAATAACCGACTCCAAGCATTTTAGTATTATAATTCAAATTCAAATTTTTATTTGTCTTGTATTTATGGACAAAATGTTTGTATTTACAATTTTTACGTTCTAGCTGGAACATAGAGTATCTATTATGAGTTGGATAGTTATTTAAAATTAATTCTATATTTTAATTTAAAATTGTGAGGAAGATTGGCGTAGGTTCTTTTGAAATTAGAGTTTTTATATTTAATTCCTAACGTCGAAAATATTGTGATATGGCCAATATTTTCATGTGTAAAGACTAACAATTAGATTGAAATAAATAACTAAAATGAACGTTTATAAATGCCATTACAACTAAAACCGCTGTCAAGTTCTACAAAATAAAAAGATGAATATGTGATATAAGTAATTGAGATGAATTGTTTTGTTATAAATTTTTAACATCTAAAGTTAGATTATACCGTATATTTTTAATGACATCACGATAATACGTCACTAGCAGCTGTTTTTATAAGTTATTGCTTTAGAAGTCAATGTACCATTGGAATCGTACCGGGAAATATTAATAAAAAGCTTTAAACAAAAAATATACTTCCCATTATAGTAACGCACCCAATGGTTTCGTCATTGGGTTTTAACATCCCATCAGTTTCTATAAGAAATAAATGACGTGTTTATCTTGGTATAGTAATTATTAAATCTTGAAATTAGTAGAGAAATTATTAAAAACCTTACTGTTAAACTCTCTGTCTGTCCCATTAAAACCCGGCGTTATATGTAATAAATATAGGTATTGTTATTAAAAAGATCGGCCCTATTGACTTTCGATGTAAATTGGAGCAACTAAGGCGGATACACTGTGTAACTGTGTGATATAGAACCGACGTTACTGACACCTCCTTAGTTTCCAATGTCAGGATTTAATCAAAATGTTTATGTTCCATTGACTTTATACCTATATATTTTCAATCTTCATTATCTTCAGCAAATTGTTAGTCCACAGTTGGACATGGCCGCCCCTTAGGAGTTATACCCACATTCCCACGCTGGGAGCGATCCCAGCCAGGTTCTCGCCCCGCGTACGCTGCTGCCTATAGACGACCAGGGCATGTAGCTGCCCTTATGCAGACCTCGCCATACCGCGATCTGCCAGCGCGTTCAAGTCCAGCGTGTTCTAAATTCAAATAAATTAAGGAACTAAACTTTAATTAACATATTAATATTTTTTCTTTCAACAGCAACAGTTTCTTTTTATCATTGTGAATACCACAGAAGGCCAATTAATAATTAAATTATTATTTTACCTTGAACTAAGGAAACTAAGGAACTAAACAATTACTGCTTTAATATATATAAAAACCGAATTGAGTGTATTTTTTTCATCACTAAGTAACTCTCTTTTGTACATTTTCCCGCCATAATCGCGGGATTGATTGCGTTGAAACTTTGTATTGCTACATGGACTGTACAAAAAACACCGTACTTTAAACAGTTCTAAGTCATTTCCGAGAAAGGCGAAATATGTAGTTTAGAAATTTTCGGTGCTCGTATTTATAGTAGGAATATTAATATCATTTCAAAACATAAGTGGATGAACGTGATATATAGAAAACAATTATTTTAATTTATAATAAATGAAGGTCCTGCCCACCTTTATCTTTCAATGTCTACTAGAAATGCCTGTCTTAAAATGAAATAAGTAGCATACCTTCTACAACTTATGCCTTCATTCTTCGCATTTTTATCATATTTATTCATTTGGTAATCCAATGGCGTTTCAAAATGGAACAAAACTAGTAAGGTATGTTCGGGTAAGATCGGACTAGGGGTAAGATCAGATAATTCAAATAACTATCAAACGCGCCAATATTTT
>DWFO01005229.1:0-10696 GCA_018246595.1 Mimoniades nurscia nurscia
CATTCCTCTGCCTACCTCTTCGGGGATTACAGGCGTGAAGTTACTTTTTATTATAATGATAACTTGTGCGACATACACGGACTCGCCGTCTCTACTTATTAGTACAAAATAAATGTGTATTTGTACCCTGTTTGAGCAGAGACAGCATATATTCGTCCAGAGCCCGGTCGTCGAGGATGTTCATTCTGCGTTCCCGAACCAGGACGTGCTCGGGCAGGTAGTGCTGTTTCAGCATGTCTATGGCCAGTTCATGCTTGTCGCTGTGTACTGGCAGTATTGATATGTTTGGGAGCTGGGAACACAAATAAATCGCCGTAAAAGGAGATAGGTCGTCATCTTACTAGGCGGTCAGGCGAGCTTAACGGTTGGATTCAAAAGACCCAGGACCGAATGCATTGGCGCCGATTGCGGAAGGTATGAACCTTTACCAGGCCACTGCAGGACTTAGATTCAGCAGGGACTTATCGGAAAAAATTCTAAAATAATATAATTAATGTTACTCCACTTGAAAATTAGTTCCTATGTCGATCATGGATACTCCCTATAGAAAAATTAATTGTTAAGTTTAAAAACGGAACGTAAACGTTACAGCCCGTTTGTAACCCCCGAAAAGGTAGACAGAAGAGTGTAGTACACGTTTCACCAGTTAAGTTTGTTCCACCTTGACATAGGGGGGAGCCTATTTCCATACAGAAATGGTAATTATCGTATAGAAAAATACCGGTAAATTTATCTTGATTAATGTATCTACTTTTAATACTCACTGCTTATAGACGAAATTAAATTAACGTTCACCTTACACATGTAGATTACCTTGTCCTGATAAATTATATCCTTCAAGCCGAAGATGCTATGACATGGTCTAAAACAACCCTTACTGAAATGGAACTTAGCCATGCTTGGAAATGCTTTAAATAACATGTTTGTATGTAAATAAACAGAAAATTTTTAATTGTTTAATAATTTATTTTTCATACTTCAAACATAGCTGTCATTAAATCTGTAATAGACTATAAAAAAAATGTTCTGTTAAAATACTCACTATTACAACTTATTTTATGGCTTTTTTTATTACAGGCTCATTCCTATTCCATGGTGGGCGGTAAACGTAATTGGTCGAACGTGGGAGCTCACTACACTCCTCCGACTACCACTTCGGGGATTACAGCCGTGACATTACATTTTTTCATTGTTTATGACATCAAATAACGATTAATAAAATTTATCATAAAATTAGTGGCAAATAAAGGTGAATTGATAAATGTCTCTTTGTGTTAATTGTATTATGTAGGTACATATTTGCTGTCTGTGTACCTACCTACCTACAGTAGGTATCTACTATATGATTAAGAATAATATTAATACTTCATTTGTTAGACATTTTTAAATTTTTAGTGAATCTATTGTTTGTAATAAAATAATAATATATATCAATATCTGAATTACATAATATCAGGGGCGTACCAATGCAAAATGGCGCCTAGACGACGGCGACGCATCGAAGTTGAGCCATTCGCAAATTATCTTAAAATAAAAAACAGGTAGAGCAAATAAAATAGCAATAACTTCATCACAGCTTGTGAAAGGTGGGAATGTTCTACACTCCTCTGCCCACCTCTCCGGGGATTACAGGCGTGCTGTTACGTTACACAAAATAATAACAATCATAAAACTTGCAAAACATATTTATTTTTAAAGTTATAATGAAAGCAACTACGTAAAACCGTCATACCTACAATTGCATTTATTGATAACAAGTTGGTTAATTTTGATTTTTAAATTTAATAATTGACATCTTTGTGCGCCCTCCTATAAAGTCCTCTATAGGGCACGTGCCGTAATTTTCCCGCCCTAGAGACGTTGTAGTCTATGAATAACATCTAGATGATATGAAATTAATGGGACATATTTTTATGCCACTCTCCTGTGTGATGATTGACGACAACGATTATTATGACTGCTTGTCGATTGGTGTAGGAATCCGCTTGCAAAACACTTTAATTACACAAGTTCGTTAAAAGGATTTACCTAATCAAGATACCTGATAATGCAGAATTGATTAAGTGTAATGTGTATACATTACAATTTGTAATTACACAATCAACAGTAAAATCTCGTCATCATGTGTGGAACGCTGAAAATATGTTGTTATTTCTAATTATTGCGTTAGGTGAGTGACTATTATTTTTTTTATTAACAGACGGATTTAAAGAAGTGTGCTTGAGACGAATGAGTAAGTAATATTTTATAGTTTTGTACAATATTTTACAAAAAATACCAATAATCTTTTGACATATAAAATATAGAGTTTGTACAGTAAGACATTAAAAAGTAAGATCATTTTATATAGCTAGAAAAAAATCAATCATTTCTTAAACATCAAATACATTACAAAGACTTGCCTTTTAGGTGCTATACAAACGTCAAAATGCAACGACAGCAGTTCAGTGTACGAATACAGTTCAGACCAACGCGAGTACGACCAGTACGAAGCGGTGGTTCAGTCCGGAGACGAGACCACAATGTCACCGATAGAAGTGACGACCGCCAGTGCGGACCCGACCGCGCAAAGACGGTACTGGCTTGTGACATCCAAACTACGTGATACCCCTGAAATTTTACCTCACGACAAAGATGAAAATGATAAAGATGGCAGTTTGAAGAGCAAAATCACTACCTTAGTCGAGCAAACCATTCACGACACGGCCAGGAAGTTACGATCCATTCAGAAGATAAAAGACAAATATAAAGATGAGGATCAATACAAAATAGGCTTCATTTTGAGTTTAGTTAAGAAAACCAAGGACGTCCTAAACGAACTGTTTAATGTCGCCGTGAAACATAGAGACGATTACAAGGCCTTGGAGCAGCTGAAAATATTTGAGTTCATAGTTCACACGAATGTCGATACGACGAACTTGGTGAGACAGATGGTGGAAATTCACATTCAGCATGTTAACGCTTCTAACGCGATTGTGCAGAGGAAACGTGTGGTTTTACTGTAATCGGTCATTGGATAAATAATTATTTATTGTAATTGGTGATTACGTGAATAGGCATCGGTAATTATATGTATAAATAGAGAACGGTAATTAAGTAAAATAATTGTTGACAAATATATAAATAATCATCGATAATTATATAAATAATTATAAATTAACATTAAAATTAATCGTAATAAATATTTTTTATTTAAGTTTCACATATTTAAAAATTATAAGTCCAATTTTATTAGCAGGTATAAATAAGTAGGTGGTATTGAAAGGTACCATGAGTGATTAATTTATGTAAAAATGATTTGAAATAATTTATGTTAATGTTATACATGAAGAAATTCTTTATACAAAATGTACAAAATGTATGAAAGTGTAATTAATTGATAGCTCGTTCTATCGTTCGAACGAGAAGGTACTCAAATTTCAATCGAAGTCTTAATGAATGTTTGCGATAGGTACAATTCCATGTGTAGGTACAACATAATAAAATCCCACGATTTCAATTTACACTGAATAACTTGAATATTTTGCGCGGCAGTGCAACTATTATGAAGAATTCCCGATAAAAGCAACACTGTCGTTCACGTAAATAGACAATGACATGTGTTCGTTAGCAGAGTGCGGTAAAGAAAGGAATAATTCATTGTGGCATGCGCGGGCGTTAGCGTTAGCACGTGTATTTGAAAACACATAGTCTACCATCTTAAATAATGAACAAGAGGCGCATCTCATCTTTTCGCCGGTAATTATTTCCCCGGCGCGCACTGGCAACACCTGCAGCCGCTGATGAGGTCGGCTAGTGCATTAGTTGATGACGTCACGGCTCACAGGTGTCGCGGTACACCGTGTAATATGCCACGTGTTTGTCTATTGTTCGTTTATGTTGTTCAGTTTGAATTTTCTTTTTTTTTTGTCTTAACAGTTGCCAGTATTTTTTCTTTGTTAACCGCCAGTCACTGATAGTGGTGTAATGGTCTTATGTATTATTTTTTGAGTTGCGTTCTATACTATTATTTTAAATTTGGGAAACTCAAATATGTTTTGCCCACACAATGTTATTATTCAATCTTTTATATTTTAATGATATCTTTAGTAACATTTAACCGTTCTTGCTTAGAATCATCATGTTATTACACACAACACAATCACACAATCACATGAATTCTCATATATAAGACTAAAGTGGTAGATATTATTAGATTAATTATTACTTTATCTGCACGCCATGTTTCTTACGGGGTAGGCAGAGAGCACCGAATGTCAAATATTTCTATCCTTACAAATCTGACGTGTTAGTTTTACATTCATGATTCTCATTATATCTGCACGTCGGTTTCAAAGACTTGTGACTCCGCCATTATTAGGGTTTATAAATACATTTTTCTACTCAGAATTCGGTCCAACTGATTTAAATCTGACATTGTGTATTATAAGAATCAAATTCATGGTAAGTATTAAAATTAAACCAAGGAAAAAGTTGTTTTAAGAATATAGATTGTTTTCTCTACTGACTATGCTGTAATCGTTCTCATTGTGTGAAGAGACCCAGCCCAACAGTGGGACGAAAAAAGAGTTGCTGAATATGACGATTAAACGTTAGCTAATCAATTGTTGGACATGGTGTCTATCGTTTTTAAGGTTTGTACTCAGCACTCTAAAAATATATAGAATTCATTTGCAGCATACCTACATATGTATATGAAAGTTACAACATAAAAATAATAAAAAAAAGCTTGTCAAATACGTAATTTTCCATTAAGGAATATTTTAAAACCACTTCATAATTATATAACTAAATATTGGCTACACTAATTATGATTAATTTAGTTATTTTGTTAGGACGCGCCCTGCGTCTTTAGTGTCAAGAATCTGCACCCAAAAAAAAGTAATACAATTGACAAAAATCAATTATTTCGTAAATAAAATATTTAAAAAGTAAATCAATTGTGCACAAGCTACTATTATGTAAGAAATATTTATAGACTACAAAAACTTACATAACGGAATGCACACACACATTCACACGACACATAAAAGAACTATTGTTTAGGATACATTTCACATAACGTCAATACAAACTCTTCCCCAATTTGTATAACAACCGAGTATCCAAAGCTTTTTGCATTGCATAAAACAAAAGAGCACCACAATGGAAAAATGAAAACTTTTTTGGCTTAATGAACAATAGAGTCTAGGTGAACGCGAGATAGACACATTTTCGGATACAGGGGTGTCAGCGGGCTGCACGTGCGGTTTACATGTTTTTTAACACCTTACATGGCTAATACATTCAATATCATCCACGTAATGGTTATCGTACGTTCTTGATTCGTTATTGATAAGTTAACAAGCCCGACCACGATGCTGCCATGGTAACTAACGTATAGCTACGCTAACATTTAGTTTGAACCTCTGTGTATGTATACTCGCAATAGCCAGCAACTACCGTCCGAATTCGATATGGCTTATAAATTGATTTTGGCTGTATAATGAACTTTAAAAAGCTTCACGTCATGTTCACATGTCATCTGTCATTTGTTACCTGTCACTTGTCATAATTGTGCAACACGGCGGTCGCACTGTCCGCGCCCGCTGCAGCCCTGGGGCTGCGTGCTGCTCTGCGCAAGGAAGCCAGCACTGAGCACTGTGATCGCCTAATTGATCATTGTTTCGGCAGTTGCTTTACGAATATGAATACACTGGACGCGCTGCCCGCTACTGTGTTGCCAGAGGCGGACTCGGATTTTGTCTAAAATATAATACATTTTTGCGTATTATAAATGTTTGGTTTTAAGTACGTGGTAGAAAATGCATACGGGTAGTGAGGAAGAATACTACTCGCTACGCCTTTTCCTGCCGTAAAACAATTGTTAAGCAAGTCTTTAACGATAGGAATATTTGGCATTCGGTACTCTCTGCCTGCCTGTAAGAGACCCGGCGTAAAATTATATATGTATGTACTATAATAATAGGTATTTCGGTGGGAAGGGCGTGGATGCCGATCCACGTGTATACTGTAGGCAACCATATCCGTACTCCTGAGTCGAATGAGTTACATACCTACCAAGTAATAAACTGCATTCATAATGTGGATACTAACTGACATTAATGTTTGTAATTAAAACTTCAAAACATATAACCAGATTCATCGAACTGTAATTGACGACCTTCATAATGTTAATCTTATCGCACCGTAACTAACAATTTTGGGCATATCGCCACTGGGGAGGCCGATGTCCAGCAGTGGATTGCAATACGCGGATGACGATGAACGAATAATAAAAACCGGTGGCCGAAACATCTCGAAGCATATGAAATACCGGTCAATATTTTATATATAAAGCCCACTTCTTCGTGGACTACAGACGTGATGTTCCGATTATATTGAAATATTCGTTTATATATGCCGTTGCATAATGTTTCCATGACATATGAGTTTCGGAGATTTATAAGAATATTAGAAATGATATAATATACAGATGCCAAGTCCGTCCCGCGCTATCCACATCTCGCCGTCATTCGGACACTGCGGCCGCCTCCGTCCGTCTGTCCGCCCAATTGCGCGCTACTGCGCCTGCATAATCTTGATATTTTCAAGTTTTCTCAAGATTTAAATATCACTTGGAACTGACTGCTACGTTAGTTGTATGGTCGCTAGCTAGATTGCTATTTTAATTAAGACGTTCTGGATTCTACCCCGGATTGCGCAAAATGTTATTGGGTTCTTCATATTGAAATTCCAGTAGTAGTAAGGAGTCTGGATTTGTGACCGCTTTATGGCAATGGCACACCCCCAATTGCATAGTGGAAAATAAACGTAACTGATAAAATGTGGGCGTGTATCTACTACACTCCTACGCCCACCTCTTCGGGCATTAGCAGCATTATATTACGTACAATATTTCCAAAGTAATTCAAATAGGTGTATCTAAATGCTCATAAAGATTTTTAAATAGAATATACCAACCGTATATATCATAAAACTGTAAATGAATAAAATATATCTGCATGTTGATTTACATTTATCGTCAGCCTTTGGGAGTATACTGTTGTACAAGTTGTTAAAATGATCAGAGTAATAAATAAACTACCAATAAATAAAGTACCAATTATTTGCGGGCGCAGTACACAGCGCGGGCGGCGACTTGGGCAGCTTCTTTCATCCGAACGAGAATTCACAGCTAATTGTGGCATTAAACAATAGAACCTCTTAGCAATACAAGTAACGCTCCGACCATTGTTCTTTTATGTACTACACAACATTCACAAAATGCATGCTCGGACAATATAAAAATTTACCAAGAAATTGTGCCTGCCGGTATGGAACGACAGGCCAACTTAGCTTTGCATTGCAACGTAAGAAATATACCTTTATGTGTAATGTTGTTATATATTACTCAAGTATGCTAACATATATATGTAATGTAGACTAATGTTACACGTGATATATACATTTGTAAACTGTATACCGCGGACGTAAAAAGTTAATTAATTAAAGAAACAAAATTACGACATCGATGACAAAATTTCATGTTTGTATAACGTGCTTTCATCAATATTAATGAAAATCACGTAATCAACAAAAAGCGAATTTTAATTAATTAAATTCATCGACTGCTAAAACATCACTTGCTTTTCAATGATTGCCAGACAAAGCTCAAAGTGTATTATTTTATAGACAAATCGAAACAGTACAGAAGTATGTGCTTACGTTGTATAACACGCGCCGATGTGAATTCAACCTTACAATCATACGAATAAGACTGTGAATCGATCAATGATGTAAATTCAATAAGCCATTTTGACATCGATGGTTAATATAATAGGGGATGGAAGGGGGCGTGTCCGTGGCTCGTCGCAAATATAATCAAGAACGGAAGTGACATAGGAGACGCTGAGTTTCTTGATGTGCACATAAATAATTATAATTATCACTGAGAATCTAATAATAATTCATATCATTAAGACTAATTGTTGTCTTTGACTATCATTATTATTGATAGCCTAGTACTTATTTTGATTCATAACGTTTCTATAGTCGTTTTCATAAATAAATATGTAATGTTATGTTATGTATTGATTAACCACGCATTTAATACTCAAACGCAATAATCATATGTAGCATATCATATACATATAGAGTATCTACGTTAGGGTTTAGAAAGCAAAAGAATTAAATAATTAGAGAGAAAAGTAAGAGCTCGCCGCAAGAGCTATTTTGATACTTTATCGATTTAGTCATTTTACTGGTAATAACATTGCGTACATATTACTTTTCAGTCCCGGACTCGGTAGACCCGTTCTATGGTGACCGGATAGTTGATAAATTGTATGTATTTATGTAACGTAACATTCCGTTTGTAATCTCCAAAGACGTAAGCGAAGGAGTGTAGTATATATCGAATACATTTACTCATTTTTAAAAACGCTCTGAGACGTTACTGCCTCCGCTGATGTGGCACTACGTGAGCGTTTACGCGCGCGATTTAGAGCGAACTACATGTGCGTTACATAATTATAATTTTTGTTTTTTTTTTGTCAGATCTACACCTTTAATGCTTTATATAATAGGGTATCTTGATTTATGTATAATATTAAATGTAACAAATATTTTTTTATAGTCCAACACGGCTCTACACCACTCCGAGCGCACTAATCAACGCCGTTCCACGTCTGAGCACAGCGCCCTCTATCACAATGCCGCTATTACATTTGCTCAATAATTGCCACCCAGTCCCCCTCCCCCCAACTCCCCGCCACAGATGATCGCATCTCAATGGGCTTCCCGTAAACGTATCTAGGGAGTTGGTCAATTCCTGTGGTTTTACCGAGCCCTAATGAAATTACAATAACAAATATATTATTAAAATGATGGTTATCATTATATTGTTACGTCAGGTCTCATATGGAGTAGGCAGAGAGCACGGGAGTACATAACCTTATTATCTATCTCTATCGAAGCATGTCTTTTGTATTTTTTTGTAATTATGTTTAATTGTAAAAGTATAGCTATGGCATAGGTATTTACGTATTAACAACAATAAAATAAAACAATAGCAAACAAACCAGCACGTTACTGGCAGCGCGTAACAAGTCTGGCAGAATTATTATGAAGAAACAAATAAATTAAAAAAAAATCTCTGATTGTTTTTGATTCTGTGCTCCTGTTAAAAAAAACTACAAATCTCATACTTTTCCGCCCTGTCATACTGATGTTCGATTCAAATTCGAATAGCACTAATCCATTCAATACTAAGTAGGTACTCGTACATTAACTGTTCTTTGCTATGTACAATAAGATAATGTATCATAATTTACTATCGGAACGAATACTTGTTCGTCGCCATCTTCCGATTAAGAAATATCCTCCAGTTTTCTGTACACTGGGTGGAAAACGAGGTAATGTCTTAACTTTTACGAAGATTGTGATCATAATACCAAAGTATGTAAATTTGTTAAACTTGGGCGCCACTTTCACCTATGTAGAATTCCATTTATTATAACTAAACATACATTATTATTATTGTATTGTACCCCAGACACATTACGGGGTAGGCAGGGAGTAGGTGCGGAGTGGCAAATATCTGTGTTTACACAGAATATTGTTTATCATTACCTATTATTATTACGTCAACATATATTTGTTCATGTTGACGACATGTAAAGGCTTTATAAAAAATACCAAGTTAAAATAATTGCAGAAGCACATTTAATTTCGTTGAAAACCAAGCGAGGGATGTTACCGATTTACGTTTAGCAGATTTGCGGCTGCGAATGCGGGTCTCAATTCATTACGGACTGATTAAAGCCAGCTGATTTTCATTAGAGCTTACCTGCTCTCCGCTTTAAACCCGCTGACAGACAAAATTACCCGATAATTCGTATTTTAAAATGGAAATGCCAATCAACGAACAGTGTCACCGAGTGTGCGATATGAAATTTAAACTGATTTCTTTTTACTGGTATTGATAAATTATTAAATTTTTTCATAGACGTTGATTTACGATATATCGATACCTACTTTGCTATTTACAATTTATATTAGGTAGCAACGGTATGTGAAATTTTACATTATATTATGTACGAATATGTAAGTAGAAAAATAATTCGATAAATCTCGAAGGCTTTATTACAATATTGACTCAAATTATGAAATTATTGAATTTAAATTTGCCATGCAAAAAATAGTACATAATATATGTTTTGTGAGTATGTAGTAAGTCCATTGTACCTATTTTAAAATGATTTATCGTATTAAAAATAAATAAAATGAAAACATATTAAAAGTAGAAAATGAAATTATAAAATGAGAAATTTACGCGTTTAACGGATTTAACGCGAAGAGATACTTCAGATAGAGCGGGATTAATTAAGATAAATGAAACGGAAGCAAAAGATAACTTTGAACGGCCGCTTGTTCAAATGTCTACAAATTAGAGCCGAACCGACCGAATGCGAATTAGTTTAAATGGGTTCACCATCTTTGATTTTCCAGATTTTACGACTCTTACGTCAGTAAATAGGTACGTACCGGTTGTATAGTCATTCCGCTGATGTCAACTGTTTATAACGTAAATAGTACCGCTATTAAAGTTAAGTAATAGCAATAATAATAATAATAATAATAAGTAACTGGTGAAACGTGGGAATGTTCTACATTCCTCTGCCTACCTCTTCGGGGATTACAGGCGTGAAGTTAC
>DWFO01005230.1:0-10695 GCA_018246595.1 Mimoniades nurscia nurscia
ATTTTTTGACCGGGATAAAAGCACTTTATGGCAAATGTAAGAAGTGTATTGAAATAGACGGAGATTATATTGAAAAAAAGATTTTTTATAGCTTTCTATCAGTATTTTTAATACCTTAGGCTCAAAACTTTTCAGCCGCCCCTCGTATTATCATATACCTAATAATTAGACTGCCGATCGGAAGGTTCAAATATCGGGTTGAGCACTATTGGATTTTTCTAATTTAGATTTTCTAGCTGTGGCTTGGAGTCTGGAAATGTGCCCGATGTATGGCAATAAGCTCACCACCTAATTCATAGTGATGATGCATGGGAATGCACTACATTCCTATGCCTACCTTATTAGTTAGACCGTATATTAGTTAAACAGTCTAAGACCACACAGATATATTCTTAACCTTAAAATCAAAGTTAGAACATTTTGTGTTTATTCTAACATGACCCAATAAAGTAAGTCAACAGTAATAATACATATGCTTAAAGACAGCAAATTAACAGCGTGAGACACGCAAACGAACGTCCAAGGACGAAGCAAAAATTTTAGGTACTAGCTCCACAATAAATTTAGTTATATTGTACATAATATTCTAAGTGCTTATTTATTAAGCACACCTACATATGTAGTTTCTTTCGCAGCTCGTTCTCCATAGCGAGGCATCTTTCGAAGCGGTGGTAGCATCATTTTTACGAACTAAAAGTGTTCTAATGAACCAATTTTGAATAAATGACATTTGAATTTTAATTTGAACTAGTACCTATAGGTACAGTTATTTTCCAGTACTCTCTGCGTACACTTTCTTAGAATTCTCATTAGCTCACCAATTTGTCTGACTTATTTACGAATGGGACATTTATTTTAGGCTTCCCGAAATTACTATGGTCTTAGCAATGCGAGTGGTGTCTTAAATCATTTCAATGAAAACATTACAGATGAATCAATAAGTATCTACGACTTCTTACAGCCCGGTATCCGGAGCTGTAAATCGACTTTAAAGATGCGGTCAAATAATTATGTATATCTCGACATAGCTTATGTTTCTCATTCTCATTAGCTCCACAGTTGGTCTGCAAAGCATGGAAACAATAACAGAAGATATCTAGAGAAAGATATGTATCTACATTGAAAGAAAATATTGCTGATATTAAAGATATAGAAGAACAAATGACATAAATCACTCTATTATCATACTATGTAGGTATGTTATCATGTGTGCACAACGATGATCTCACCACAGTTTCAAATGACATAATAGCCAACCACATATTATAGCATTTAAATTATTTTCAAATATTCGATTCATTAATTCTATATATGGAAACGTAACCGTGTTTTAGAATATCAAAAAGATATTTAGTTTTCAAAAGGAAGGTATTAGTAATGTCAATTATATCTAGCATGTAATAATTACCATAACTAAAGTTTTAAAGTTAATTAACTTCACAAACATATTTGCCCGGGACATGTTTGCCGCAGAAACGATGGAAGGAGGAGTCGTAAGATTCTAGACTTTAAAACACGACAAGGAAAGAGAAACGTAGGGCGATAGCCAGCAAAATGGGCCGATGGATACTAAAGGGCCTATGAGGGACCCTATACCCAGCAGTGGGTTAAAAGGGGTTGAAGAAGAAGAAACTTCAGAAACCGAAGGGTTGCTTTTATTGTTTAAAGTAATTTAAAATTATTTCTCTGAGTCGGACGAAATATTGTTTAAATTTTCCAACTTTAAATTCTCAGTAAATGCTCGAATACTGAATTTGTGCACGGTGTATGACAATATACTCAGACCCTATTCGACATACGAGTAACACAACTCCTGAAAACTGGATGTACTACACTCGTCTGCCTACGCCTATGGAGAAATGGACGTGTGGTGTTATGTTATTAAACATAATATAACCTGGGTTATTTAATTTTGAAGATTATCATTAAATTGAACATTATAATCGAATAATACCTGTATGTATATATGTATATAGAATGGCCCAATTGTAAATAACGAGAAACGTCGCTCACAACGGCCGTAATTAACCAGACAATTTAACTTTTTAATTGCGAATTAAGAAGCCAAGGAGTGCGAAGGTCGAACAGGAGCCGTGCAATTAATTGTATGGACAGGCTTTTGTCACTTTTTTTTACTGAAACGAAATGGATAAAAATCGATATTATGCCTACATACGAGTATCTATACAAAGCAGAACCTCGACTACCGCTCTCACATTTTGCTCAGTATTCGCCACAAATCTAACATCACGCCTGTAGTCCCCGAAGAGGTAGACAAAGATGTGTAGTACATACCCACGATTCACCAATTACGTTTACATCCCATTACGGATTGGATGGTAAGTTTTCTGGTGAGTAACATTAAAAAACTCGCCCACAACTTAACTTTGTATTATGGCTCAAGTTTAGTGTACGAGCCGCCTAACCAATACCAGTTTCTGTTAAGGATTTCTCGTCTTACGTTAATCCTCTAATCTCGAGTTTACTTAGTAAATGAACTGAAGTCTTGAATCTACTCTTGATCTTTCAAATTACTTTAATCAATTGGACTTACACTTTAACGTGTATGTCTAATGGCAAACCAGTGTAAGTCAGAGATCAAAAATGTAAATATTATGAGAGATCTAGTTCATGGTTGTTTTAGTAATTATAATTTTCAGAGTACATACAAAATATAAATTTTGTAGTAGTGGCGCGGAGTCTGGATATGTGCCCGGTGTATGGCAATAGGCTTACCACCCATTCCATAGTGGGACATAAACCTAACTGGTGAAACGTGAGTGTTCTACATTCGTCTGCCTACCTCTTCGGGGATGACAGAACTTGCAGAGTAACTGAAGAAGTAATATGAACGTTAGAAACAACGATGTAATAAGATTGTATTTTTAACTGTACAACAGTAACTGTTGAAAAATAAATGGACTACGTTACCATTTCTACTTACATTCCAGATTGGTCTAACATAATCTCGATATTAATGACCATTAGGACACCGCGATAAAAGATCAGTAAGCCAACCAATCAAGGAAGCTATCAAAAGATATTTGGTATAGTTACAAAAAGACAAATCAAATATGGCTCGATTTCATGTTTTCTTTATTCCAAACCATAACTTCACGCCTATGTTTTTCTGGAAGACTTAGGCAGGGTTGTATAGTAGGTACTTACATTTTCTACCAGTTACCTTATATGTTCCATAGAATAGGGTTAAGCCTATTCGACTATAAATATAATTTTAGTAAATCTAGTTTCTTTAAAAAGTTATAACAGAAAAAATGAAACAGTTTTTTTAAAGAAAAAATTAACACCGCACAGACGATCTTCAATAAAATATAGTACCTATACATATAAAAAAATTACTTTGTACAATTCTATAAAATATAGTTTGTAAAAGGTTATTGATAAATATAAAAGGTACGAATAAATTTTAATGAGACCTCCAGAACCAGACTTCATTAGAAAATTCCCGACTAAGATGCAATTTTCAGAAAATTTTTGGAAACTTCTGTTCTTCGCCATTCGAAAACTTGGCTTCGAATTTTGCTAATATTATAACTCCGGCGACATTTTTCGGCACTGAATTTTCACCTCATATCATTCCGATTCTATCTAAAAGGGTAAAGTAAATAACTAAATTCCAACTGGTATCCCTTGTTATACCGTATTTTCAAAAGTTCTTCATCATCAGCAAATTGTGGTCTGCAGCTGGACATAGGCCTCCCCTGAGGGATTATGCCCATAATCGCCACGCTGAGCATGCGGTTTGGGGACCGCGAAACACAGCTTTTAGCACCGCCTACGTTGCTACAGATAGGCGGGCAAGTCATGTAGCTGTGCCTAGGCAGACCGCGCCACACCGCAATATGCCAGCGCGGGGTTTGGTCGCTTCTTGCAACACCGTGCCCGGGGTCGGGGGGTGTATTCTCACTCCGCCTCGACACAATAGGAGTTATTCAGAAGTTCTTACCTTCCGTTAATCCCAGCTATCTTACTCTGATCAATAAATTACAGGATAAAGTGAAATTTATAATATTTATGGCTTTAATGCTTCGACAGTTCAGGTGTTTGTAAGCAATAACATAGTTTTTATATTTATACCATGAGATGTTACTATAATAGTAACTTCACGCCTGTAATCCCCAAAGAAGTAGGCAGAGGAATGTAGAACACTCACGTTTCACCAGTTAGGTTTATGTCCCACTATGGAATAGGTGGTGAGCCTATATCCATACACCGGGCACATATCCAGACTCCGAGCCACTACTACAAAATTTATATTTTGAATGTACTCTGAAAATTATAATTACTAAAACAACCATAATAAATCTCTCATAACAGAAGATTCCCACGTTACACCAGTTACTTTTAAGTCCCACGATGGAATAGGTGGTGAGCCTATTGCCATTATTATGTTACTAAATAACAGGTATATCTCTTATAAGTAGAAATTTACTTTAACATGACATCACGTCTGTTTCCCCAATAGGGTAGGCAGAGGAGTGTAGGACTCCCACTTTTAAATGTACGTCCTATGAAATGCTTGTACTATCGAACTTCCTTTACCTTTTTATCTACCTTATTATCTAATTCGATTATTCTTCATTGGATGTAAGCAAAGTACACAAGCTGTACGGTGCCCCAACAGCTTGAGTTAGTAAATTACAACAATAAGTAATTATCTTATCTGCTCGCGTCACGCGGAGTCCGCGTCTTGCGGGAGATAATCTTATGGCAGTTAACTTAATCCAGACTTCGCTTTATAAACGAACGTGAACACCTGAATTGTTTTGCCTTAGAATGTTCCATTACCTCTAGCATTAGCGACACTAGTGCGTCTAGAATATTCTATTCACAACTGTAAACATATTTTATATGCAAAATAGTAAAGAAACTATTGGACACGGTGTAAAAAATGTAATGGCCGTAATAAATATTGTAATATTCCCATCAGAAGGTAGTTTGATGATACGTGATTCCAATTCAAAATTAAATGTCACAAAACAATTGTATTAACCATTGTCACATTTTGTCAGACAAATATTTTTTTCCATTAATTAAAAATGCCAGTCAGAAAATAAATCCACGTAAATCGAAAGTTACTTTGAAATCGAGCAACTATCGCAAACTGCGACAAAGTTAAAAAGTTACCAATTAATTACATTCATTGCGGCCGAAACTTCGCTCGTTAACTGACAACTCCCTTTAATTCCCATTCAATTAAGTACGAAATCCCTTTTGTAAGTTTTATGAAGAAATAGTAAGCTGTCACTTGCACGGTAACAAAAACAAAGGGTGGAAAACAGCAATACGGGTACTTTTAAAGTCAAACAAAAATTGTAGTTCCAAATTTTACTATATAGCCATAGGCAATTATTACTCAATAAAGGTCCTATTCGGATCATCCTTAGATTGTAGCCATATTCTGCAAAGAAAAGTTGTAGTCGTATTGGTCATGTTGGTTGCAAGTGCAACTGCCGAACGGGAGGTCCTGGGTTCGATTTCCGGATTGGGCACTACATACTAAATTTTCTAATTTATATTTTCTAGTAGGTAGTGGCTCGGAGCCTTGATATGTGCCCGGTGTATGCCAATAGACACACACCCTATTCCATAGTGAGACGTAAACGGAACTGGTGAACCGTGGGAGTGTACTACACTCCTCTGCTTACGTCTTCGGAGTTTTCAGGTGGAATAGTACGATTACAAATAATTTATTATTTACAAAATCCAGTAAAACTTCAATAAGAACATAAGCTATCACCAAGAGATGGAAACGCCTACTTGGAAAATAATAAACCTATTAAATTTTTCACTTGAAACGTATAAACAAGAGCAACCCAAAATATTCAATAAAAAAAAAAAAAGAGTACACAATTTCATTTATATGTCAGTCTAGGCCATCGCTCAAGTGGCCGAGTGCTTCTCAAATATTTGGTCGCCTCTTGAACCGGAATACGATCCGTATTTACAACAATATACATATAAAGGGCATCTTTATAGTCCATTAAACTCTTAAAGTGATCACAATTGTTAATACGTTGCGGCTATTAAATTTGAGTATCAGCCCAGAATTCTGTGTGAAAAAAAATTGCGTATAGATAAATGTCTTCCTCATAATAATGAGTGTGTACGTCAAAGTACATAGAAACCAGCAACGTAGTAACGTATTAAAAAATATTCTTGTCATTCACACTCGTACTAAAGGATTATTTTAACTTCTATTGTATTTATAAACGGACATATAAATTAGAGCATTGCCGGTAAAAAACGCAGCTCATTAAAATGAACTCCTTTCTTTATGTGTATATTAAGTACATACATACATACATACATATCTTCACGCCAGGTCCCTTGCGGGGTAGGCAGAATACCTACTTAATAGTTGTATATTAAGTAGGTACTATTAATTAGTGTATGAACCCTTAAAACAAAACTTCTTTTATTAACGACAAATATGAAACAAATCTATTAAGTCCAAGCTGATATTAATCACATTAATGTAACTGAGTGTACGAACATTATCCCCCATGGTGTCATTTAAGATACATTTGCTCGGAACCACCGAGATTCGTCTAGACACCAACAATGGGCCTTTTCAAGACCCTTAAACAAAGGCGTAGTCAATTAAAGTATCTAAACGTACGGAACGATACAGTTCCCTAATTAAAAGCCGACTGGTCGTCGCTTGTTTTGCTTGGAAATGACAATTTCTAGCCCTAATGTAAAAATTAAAGCTTCAGACTGCAGAATCTACACAATATTTCAGTATTCTTTATTTCACAGTATATAAAATACTAAAACTGTAAACCTTATTAAATGGCCATATTAACAAAACAATAACTAGATTTTTTATTTATATCTGCGTCATGTCAAGGTTTTCTCTCATTTTACTTTTGTTTCCTTTCCTATAGATCGAGCAATTTCCTTATTATGTCCTTATAATATTAACCATGTAACCATATAAATATGTATATAACCATACTGAACATGTCTATAGTTTTTATCACAATTTTTTTTCTTTACTCGTAACTTCTTATCTTCTGCAAACGGCTTCCTAATAGCTTTTTTTAAGGATACTATCAAAAAATATCCTTTAACCGACATAATAGTATTTATAAAAATAATAAATATTTTGGGTCATGTTCACACACATATGTCTATTCCCAAAGTAAGAGGGCCTGTGTTATGGTAAGTACGGACGTATGGGTAAGTATGGACGGCGAATAAACTACACTCACATTCAGAGACTTTCATTAATATGTCAAACAGCAAAATCGAACTAGTGAATGACCGCAGGTTTAAGCTCACCGATGATGCAGGGGCTCCCATTACAGCAAAAACGCTGGGGTAAGAAAATTTTCCCCTTTCCCTTCCCTAAAAAATCGCCGTGAGATGAATCCCAGCATTGGGAAAGTCAAAATCCGCCTAAACCATACCCGTAACGATTAATGGAACACCCTAGCTAGAGAGAGTGCGTACCAGAACAGCAGGGCTTCCGGAAATAGGCGAGAGCTCTCAAATCAAACCGAGACCTAGGGGAGCCCTCTTCTTTGATATGGCAATAATGGGTTCGATTCGATTCTCACAGAATGCGACTACAGATCGGTCGTACAGCCCCTACCCTGTCTCGCCGGGCGATTCGGTGGTTCAGTCCAGTGCTGAACCTCACTCCCACCCCTCCCATACTCCTGTAATTCCAGATGAGGCCACTTAGGCTCACCACAAAATCCTGTGAAGCTGTGGAGGGCATTAGGTCCAACAGCATACCTACTACTGATAAAAATGTACTACATATATGTATACACGTTAATAAATACTTAGATATTTTTTACATCCAGATACGAAACAAATAATAGAAATTTAGTACCCAAAAGAATGTTATTATTATCATAAAATTCCAAATATTATTATATCCGTAATTATTTAGGAAGCACGCACGCAATTCGAACTACATAGAACCTGAACCAAAGCTACTGGATAACTGACTTTAATGCTAAATTTCAAACCTAATTCTTCCAAAATATTGACTTGTGTAGTGTTGATGCATTTAATTATTTGTCAACTTGCAATTCCATCATATCACAAACCTTCTTTCATAGTTTTGCTCGAAAAGGAAAAGTAGTGTACATACAACTAATTACTTATGTGAATAATATAGAAGGTACAAGCTTGTTTGAAAATAACATTTCAGCCATTTTACTGATAGTATTTTTCCTCTAATAATTACTTGTAACTTGTTACTTGCCTAATAACTTGGTACAGAATTTGGGGCTTAAGTGGCTTTTGGCAGTGCACTATTTACAATAACTGTTTCGTGAAATTTCATTCCGATGACTGCCTGTCATGTTGGTTGTAAGCGTGACTGCCGATCGGGAGGTCCTGGGTTCAAATGCCGATTGGGGCACGACTGTATTTTTCAAATTTAGATTTTCTAGCTGTAGCTAGGAGTCTGGAAATGTGCCCAATATAATTCCAACAGGCTCACCACCTATTTCATAGTGTTTATACATGGAAGTATACTCCATTACTTTGCCTGCCTTATTAGTTAGATAGATTTTATATTTTTTTAATTAATTGGTAGAAACGACTACAATTGGTTTGTTGGTAGTGACTTGGAAGTGCATTTCAAAAATTTTAATGAAAACAAGGAACAATGTTTGAAATAATGAGTCAATTTAAATAGGTTTACCGTGGAATCTGTGGAATTTAGCAAAGGGACTGAAAACGCACTAACCGAAATGTATACCGGGTAACTAAGATAAAATTCCAATCCACAACAGCCATGAAATTTATAATCCGATAAATACCATTCCTGTTTATATTGAACATCGCTGCTACAATAGTTAAATCAACTTAAATTCTCATATTTACTTTCCATAATACGGATTGTAGCTAATACTTATAATTTAAATTAAAATTAAAACATTAAAATTATTATACGCAATATAATTGGTTTTTCCGATATATGAAACGTTATGTTAATTTGTAAAAGCCGTAATGTCTCGGGATTTATGCAATAACTGAGGGTCACATTTCTCCAACGTCCGTTTATTTTGAACGTATTATAAAAGATACATTTGGTAAGTTCAATAGCAATATAATTAGATTCGCTGCGGGCGCGGGCCTCTACCTCCCTTATTATCTGTCGATAGGGTATTTGCGCTCGAATATAACCAAGTAAATTATAGATAGTCCTTAGCTTATAGACGTTCCATTTCAAATTTTGTCTTTATCACTTCTTGCCGTGCTCAATATGCTCTTGTATTATCTGTAAATCCTACTACGCGACATGATTCATTATGTACAGTAATATTAGAGTACACATGCTGATTAAAGGATATTTTGATTTCTCAGTTACTTATATTCACCACCATTGTACACATATATGTATGTTTATCAAAATTAGGATAACAACAGTGTTGTTATAATCAACGTTTGCGTATTTCTCGAATTATAAGTACAAAATATTCAAAACAAACAATAACTATGGATTCGATGTCTTTACAGATGATTTATCATCAATATTTCTTTGCCATTTCATTGTTAGGGACGAATCCGCTCTTAAAATTAGAATGCTTTAGGCCGTAGCCTGTTACACTACCCAAGTGCGGGTAGATAAGTATCACACGTCTTAGACAGCATTATGGAAAACTCTAATGTGTGAAGTATTACATACAATGTTAACATTTACTGTTGTAATTGTTGTAGCAAGTTAAAACGCATATTTTTAAGCGAGATAAACGCCAAAATTTACATCCAAGACACTCGAATTGTAAGGCTATATTCTGAGCCATTCCAGATAACCAGATAGATCTAAACAAAAACGAATTGATATTGAAACGTTAATATTCAAATTTAATTTCTATTTAAACATAAAAAAAATTCAATAAAATTTTAATATTGTTATATTTAAACATATTACAACGACACATGAAACGCTTACGAAAGACGAGATTAACATTCTTCTATAAAAATAGCATATCTTTTACTTCGACCTCTAACTCTCGTTGATGATTTATGTATCTAAGACCTACAAAACTAAACGGAATGCGTCACGTTCCATACAAATGACCAACAAATGACCAAACTAAACATTATCAACCTGATCGCAACATATTCGACTAGATATTCTACAAACACAGATATAATAATACATATGTATGTTACACTATGCAGATATTAAGTTTTTTCGTAAATCAATGAATAATACAAATAAATAATACAATAATACTTAAATACTTAGATATATGTATAACAAAGGGACCCAAATAGGTACATCGTCAAAGTTTGAAATATGTTTTCTCGGAACATCGACAGAAACAGTGTCGCACAGCTCATGACATTTGTCAGCTCAGTAAAAGTTTGCGTACCAGTGATAACTCTACAATTTGAGAACATTTTAATTACCTATTACAGTAGGTATTAAAAAAATTTAACATCATGCATGCAATATCCGAAGAGTTAGGTAAATGAGTTTTGTGCACTATTGTAGTATAATACTGAAAAAGTAACTGACATAATTATTATTTTCTATAGATTTTTAAACTGAGTGGCGGTTTGTTAATGAATCATAAATTACAAACAAAAAGTATAATAATATAATAATTACCACTACATCTTGTAACGTTGTGCCTACATATAGGTATTTTATTTTATATTTTCTGGTAATTATAAATATAAATCTTCAATATCGGT
>DWFO01005231.1:0-10694 GCA_018246595.1 Mimoniades nurscia nurscia
CGGACTGCATTTTCAAAAATGTCAACAAATTTTACCGAACTGTATCATAGCAATCTGTCTGATTTTCTGACTGTAGTCTAATAATAGCTCCAAAATAGTCTAATAATACTCGTAATACCCTAGAATAGCCTAGAAACGTCTACTTACCATTTTTCATCAATAAAGTCAGAAGCAGAACTCTGCTGGTGACGAATTAACCAATTCGCTTGATATATACGCGACGGGAACGAATTTATAGCGTCCGCGATTATGTGCCCAAATTTGTAGGCACAAAATAGAACTTTAAAAATTTCGAAAATTACATGTGCATTAACTACGAAGCCGTTTTAAAATATATCATCAATTTTGAGTCCAACCGCGTCTGTAGACCGTGAGGTCCTGAGTCCACATCCCGGATTAAACACTATAGAATTTTTGTAACTTAGATTTTTTATATTGGCTTGAAGGCTTTTATATTTGAATATATATACAATATACATACATCGAGGGAGAACAATAAATGTTATGTTATGTTTGCAGCGTAACGGAACTTCACGAGTTCGTTCAGTCACAATACAATACGGCTAAGGATATGTCGATATTTATTATGAGGAAACGATCGTAATCGTGCCACTGTAATTCCGACGTAGGAATGCACAGAAATATTACATATACAACCTTAATATCGCTGGGGTATTATGTTTGGTGATTAATATTTGTAGCGAGTCTATAAAGGAAAATAGGAAATGCTTTGTGGTTGAAATGTAACATTGCAAAATCCGTTTAGTGGCTGTACAATATAAACCACTTTCTTTATTAGATAAAAAAAAACGTAATATCACAACATAATAATCAATCAATCAATAATCCTTGGCGTGGTAGGCAGACTACACTCTGACGTTTGCCCAGTTACGTTTACGTCTCACTGTGGAATAAGTGGTGAGTGTATTGTCATACACCGGGCGCAAATCCAGACTCCGTGCCCCTATTACGAATGTCATATTAAAAAAAAAAATTTTGCTTAACCCCGCAATCGACCTCACAATCTATCGATAAGCAATCGCGCTTGCAACCACATTAGACCAATGAGGCATTCAATTATATTATGGGCATATTAATTAAGTTAAAAGTGAATAACACCGAATCAATCGCATTTATTACTTTCAAAGCTCTAAGTTCGGTAATAATGAAAATCAATTTGCCATTTTGCGATCATTACTACACATGTAACACAAATTTTGAAGCGTATAGTAACAAAACGATAATATCCCCTATCTTTCGGCTTTTGGCTTTACGAACCATGTCAGTTCTTTGACCTACTAAGACGTGTTTATTAGCAGACCAATTAAGAGAAATAAACCTTACGGCGAAAGTAATAAGTCCGTTGTTGGCTGCAAACATTTGGGATATTATATCAACGTGGAACTCATACATATTTATTTATGCAAAATGATCTTTATGTTTGAGGGAGAAGGTTGATTTTACCTTTTTATAGAAATCGTGTCAAGACGCCATTCGGAAGAGCGGGAAGCGTTGCTGTTAAACGCCAACACGCGAAACAAATATTAAGCAAACATTGGAGGCAATGCTTAGCTTGTTAAGTGGTTTCTATTACTCACTAACGGCCAGGATATAAAAAGTTAAATTAAAAGTATCAGCTTTATTGGGCTTTTGGTGTTGTTTGTGGCCAGCGAATCTAATTACCAAATCGCGAAGTTGTAGGTTAGATTTCCGCAATTGTTCAAGCATACATTTGTCAAGCTGTAGTATTTTATTGTGCTTTTAAATGTAAAAATAATAAATAGGCATTTAGAAATGTTTGTTTATATACATATGTACTTGCTAACTGATACAGTAGGACAGGCTCTCCCCGTTTGAGTTCCAATGGCTGCGTCTAAAGAAGAGGAATAATACTGAATTGCTTGATGTACAAATTATAATATACTTGTACATATTCATTGTTATATATAATGCTGGCCAGACCCCATTGATGTGACACATGAGCATTAAAAGAAAAACAAAATTCATTAATATCATACCCAAATTGATAAGCTTAACTTGATTTAAAATACGGATTTTATTTTTAATGTAATTAAACAATCAAACGATTAATTTGTTGGTTAATCACCAGCGATGTTTGAATAATGGATATTAGTTATGTTGAGTGCCTCCCCAACCCGCCTCCCCCCTCATCCCTTTCTATTAAAGTAACCGCTAAACAAAAACACTTGAAGTCTATTAAAATGACGTGATTAAAATTCTACCACGTTTTCAGAAGGCACTCGTGTACACAAAAGAAGAAAAAAGAAGAACGACAGCAGAACCAGCCAACGAGTGTACTTTTCTGCACTCCGTTATTCTGGCAAGCTGCGCACATATGAATTTCAGGCGGAAATTCAACTGAAAAATTCTCCCCCAAAAAATTACTACGCAGTTAGTTCCGTCAGTTGACTTAGTACTGACTTGTACCACTGTCATGTGAAACGAAAAGCAATCGAATTTCCGAAACGTAGAACAGGAAGAAGCACGGAAATAAATCATAAATGAAATACAGAAGAAAAGAATCACAATGACCGAGTATGATTGTATCTTTGACTATCAAAATATATATTTATAGCTCTGTTTATCATAGTACAGACCGTACCTAGTTTGCGATTAGATGGTCGTGTGGAAGTATTCCTAAGATATTATTTTTATACTCGCTGCAGCCTAAGAACTTTATATCTACTTCTAAATATTATAGAAGTACTAAGCATGATTTTACAAGGATGTGTTGATCCCACTGAGTGTTAACAATAGGAATAGTTATGTTATAAAAAGTGAAATACCAAGTAATGGCATCTTACATTTTAAATATAAAGTATAATTAAAATGCACGATGTATTTTTCTTTGAAGCATTGGTGACGAGAGTTAAAAAGATGTAAAAAAATTATATCTAAAAATTGAATTAAGATCTATTTTGGAAATATGAATGTCTCTTTATGATTTTGTATGTATTTGAATAGCAAAACCAAATCAAACAAAGCTGGTATTAAGCTAATTATGAGAGAAAGAAATACATGAAATCCCTTGAGAACTTAATGAGGTCTCACAATATATAAACATTTTTTTTAGTTTCGTAACATTACTGTTAGCTAGAATTTTGAAACAGTCCATAGGACAGATTTAACGTTTATTAAACACATAAAGACATTTTTCATTTTGTCATCGTAGCCATCATAGTAGCCATTGGGACGTATTGAATGAATGGAAATTAATTAATGAAAAAAAAACCTTCAAATGGCAAGTTCATGGCATATACATACATAAATACTATACATAATAAATGAGTACATAATAATAGTACATAGTTCTATAGCTAGAGAATCTGCTTCTCGCTTGGCTAACCGCTGTCGGAAAAGTACTTTATTATATCAAATTCAATCAGTTGGTTGAAATGTAGAAAGTTAAATCTGTATAAAACAGGACACATTATGCATAGACTTACTATGCATAATGTGTCCTGTTCCCTAACTAAACTTTTTAACTTAACATATTAGTACCTACATGTGTATATTCCTTCAAGTCGTTTAACCCTCAGTGGTGTTTTTTCTTATGAATATAATTATTTTTTCAGTTTCCACTAAGACCGCAACCCACCTGGTCTGGTCGACGTTCGAGAGCATAACTCTAAGATGGCAATGCAATTTGATGATAATATAGAAACTGATAAATTATATAATTGATAAATGACTCTCATCATTATCAAATTTCTTGAAATTCTTCAAGCGACAAGTGTAACGCCATTAAAACGTGGATGGATAGATTCCGCACGAATATTAAAGAAAATATCATGGAGAATATCATAGAAAACATCATGGAGAACAACACCGTGAAAGTCGTGGAGAACATTATGAAGAATATCATAGAGATCATCATTGAGAACATTAAAGAGAATGTTATAGAGCACATTAAAGAACGTGTGTGGTTCTCGAATGTTACAAAGGCAAATAAAGCAAACACAACAAATGTAAATTAAAATGACGAAAACTCAAACAACCTCGGCACGTGGCGCACTTTACATGTTCACGCGCCTACGTATGTATGTACATTGCCATGCATACAGAAATGCAGAATTGCTTGCTTATACATAATAAATTGTATGAAACAACTGAATTTGCTTGCATTTTTATTTGCATTCGGGTCCCAGCTAACAGAAATAACGACCTTTTTATCACGAAAGCCATGTGAGGTGTTGGTAATTGCAATGTACGGGTTAATAGCATTATTACTGTTATTTGTTATTTGTTTGGATATTTGTTATTGTTATTTGTTATTTGTTTAGAAATTCGCGTGGTACCTATGCTATGCTAAGCTATGTTATTTCTACTGAGTCAAAAAGTTACGTTAGGATCTGTTACCTACGCGTCATGTTTCATATTTGTTGTTAGACCTTTTTTAAATGTGGAACATGCCCGGTACTAATGATACCTATCGCTTACACTGTCTATTGTCATTGTCAGAGGGTTGTGTTCTTTTAATAACATATAAGCAGATCCACGATTAGTTACAGGTTTATTTTATTTTTTTCGTTGATAGTACGCAGTAAAGTGTATTATTATTATTGTATTTGTATATGTATTAGTATTGTAAAGTAAAGTGATTTACTTCACCTTTATACAATTTTTTGTATAAATCAAAAAGGATAGTGACAAGCTATGGGTGTGGAATTTAGTTTCCATACTGTTACAATTGAGTACCTGTTTGTTACTTTATCGATAGATAAGAAAACGGGTACTTATGTAAACGGGTTTATTGTAAAAAAACATAATAATGATACAGATAACGTAATAAACACTGAAAAATTGGTTGGTACCGAGTACCAATTGAGCCTAAATGGTGAAACGCAGGAGTGTACTACACTCCTCTGCCCACCACAGGATTACAGGCGTGATTTTAAGTTTCTTTTCCCTTTTAACCAGGTCCATCTGGTTGCCATTTCGGTTTCACGATAAAACAAGCGAGATCAAAGACTATATAACTGAGAACTAATCTCCTACTTACCGAAGCAAAGGAAGAGGTAATTAAATATGAACGAGTACTTGAAGGTCCGCAGGACCGCAGGACGCACTTTGATTTAAGAGGCTGTAATGTAAGAGGCTTAAAATGGCTCGAATGAAGCAAAAAAGGCAGGAAAACATAATGATAACGAAGCGGTAATTAATGGACGTTTCTAAATATTATTACTCATTCTTGCTCGGTGTTCCTCATTACTAAATCATGAGCGCAATATAAATTTGACTCTTAAGTTTGACAAACCAGTCTCAGCAATCATGTTGTGAGATTTTGTAATATATAATCAATGTATTAATCGAATGTGTTTCGTTTTAATGCTGTTAAAAATGTGTTATAAATTAAACAAATTTTAACTTCGAAGTCGAGCTGAAGTTGGACTTCATATATCTCGCATAACCCACTAATATCGCGAATATACTCGTACATATTTACATGTTTGGTATTAATTATCACTTACTATAAAATAAGAATTTTTTTCGAAAATATGTTTCCTGGAAGTTTCCCAGTTTGCTGTGCAAAGCGGGAAACTTTCAGGCATATTTTGTCAGCGTAGAAGGTACTGGTCCTAACCCTTCTCCTTCTGAGAAGAACGCAGTGTCCAGTAATGACACGTTAAATAAGTTAATGGTGATGATGATGATGAACACTTTTGGACTCCCAAAAATAATATCAATTATTAATAATTATTATTTGAAATATTATCATTCGAATTGAATTAAATTGGTTGACTTGAAATTGTAATAATATATTTAATTGAAATTGTAATAATTATAACAAATAAATTTAATGTACATTTATTTTAATAATAATAGTTACAAACGACATCTATTAAAACTTGGACTTATCTTTGATTAAAACGTTTCTTTGAGTTATGTATTCGGTTACTGTTTTAGACTTTTGTACCAAGACGTAAATACCCCCAAAGTTTTTCTTGAATGCAACAAGATTATTCGTTTCATTTTCAAATTTACCGTTAACCTACATTTTTACTTCTAATGATCTAATTCTTATTATTCGCGTAACATAAAGGTTAGGGATATACATATGTATGTATATATTCGTAAACAAAAACTTCATTACACGGCTGTAAATGTAATTATTGGGGACTTTCATTTGCTTTCAACTCGTAACTGTTGTGTTTATACTGTTATAATAGCGAGTCTTTAACAATGACTGGTAATACCGGAAATAAACACAATATCCGGCCGTGTGTATCAGTATTTTCCTGTCTCCTCGCAATCCCTTTTGTAGTCGTAATAGCTTTTATAAATACGGCTCTCACTACTGAATCGGTGAAATGCAATATCACTATCCATAAAACTTGTACTTTTTCAGTTCTATCGGCGAGATTTATAAACTAAAGCAAGCTTACCTTTTTCTAACGCTCTGCCGATGTCATTTTCCTTTTCAACTTTATACAACATTTCACTTTTCTACGAAGCTAAATAAAGTGAGATGTAACGAAATCCTCACAGAATAAACGTTGAAATGTTTGTTTTTTATGCAAAAAGTCACAAATCACTATGTTTGAATAAAACAGAGCGGGAACGTACGGAGTGACAAACGACATCAGATCTTTTTACGTAATTGGAATACGTAACAAAATTCGCTGCTATGCAACCATTCAAGCAAGCAAGCAAATGAAATCATTCAAACGCAATTCCTGACCCATTTCTACCTTGTATTTGATTGATAGTACGACTGAATCGTTAATCAAATTGTATTCTTCATTTGGTATACGCAAACATTTTTATCCAAATCATAAGAAGGCACAGGTTTCCGCGCCATGTTTTCGTCCGACGTTGTAACAAATGATATTACATCTTGAAAACACACGTCACACTAAGTGTAAGATTAAATGTTGTTGACATCGTTCACCTTGGCCCTCGTGGCCGAACGTGGCTTTGATTCTAGTCATTATAGGTAGAGTGTCAAGTCCAATAGGGAACCATTAAAATAGCTGTTGATTATGATCATGCAACTTTAGCCAAAACTTTGATATAATTTCATAAGTTTTAATGAGACAGCTAAAAAATTATGTAGGTATTAAGATATTTTTTTACAAAGAATTAAAGATAATATCAAGGTAATTAAAGGTAGCATCAATGTGAAATGCTTACCGTATATGAATGGTACTCATATAGTATACTGAGTTTTTTCATGACATAAAGCAAAAACCTAAAATAAATTCGAAAAAGGTTAAGTTCTAAAACCTCGATTTTACGAATGTAATCATAAGGGCTGGGTTAAAACTTCGATGCAATTCGTTAAAAACCAAGATTAAAAGTCTACGAAAGCCGTGACTTCGTAAAACAAACGTTCAAAAATCAAAAAGGCCCGTAAAAATTCTCGTAACTGGGAGTTGATAATTAGAGTTTACTTGCGTTACGTGATTCAATTTTGAAGTTTGTTAGCCGTGAAACTGCGCGTTGTTTGAGGGCCCGCTTCGCTGAAAATTCTCGCAAAGCAACAAGTTTGGTAAGACAGGGGGACCGAAGTTTGAAGATCTGTCGCTTGCTGCAAGTTGTAAGACTAGCCGTATTTATTTTGTTACTACGCGCGTATCCGTAAGTGATTTATAACCGTTTTATATGTAAATTTTTTCTGTTTTCTATTTCCTTACATCATAAAAGCATTGCGCTTAGATGCTAAATTATCACATGTAATACCATATTGCATTATAATTTCTTTGCTTTATAATATCTTGAGCATGTAAACCAGAATTTATGCAACAATTGATCATTATGATAAAAGTTCAAAATAAATAACATACAATTACAACATAAAAATGTAAATGATAAAAAATTACACGCACGCCTGTAATCCCCGAAGAGGTAGGCAGAGGAATGTAAATGGACGTTACAATTTATAACACAGTGTGTGTGTGTAACACTATTTAGTAAGTTATTTCTAATGTAATAAAATCACTTTTAAGTCTCGACGAAAGAAACCTCCGATAACAAACGCTTATTGAAATATACTTATCCACAAAGGCACTAAATCAAAAAATAATTAATGTAAAATCTAATGAAAAAACAACGAAATTATTATTTCATTATTATTATATTATACAATCATTAAATACATCCCATAATTACGGTTTTAAATCTGTTTCCAAGAACAAAAATCTAATCATGAATCATTCGTGTAAAAATATTAAAATAAATAATATTATCTCGCTTTAATCGTATGCAATAGAGCCGCTGCCGCACCAGTTGGTGGTGAACGACAGTGAAACTCGGCTGCTCCGGATGCGGGCAGTTTCATACCGCATTGCTCGTAATAAGAAGAGTCTATTTGTACAGTATATTTTTATTGTAGAGTAATCGTTCCACGAGCGTGGACAAATATTATTGCAGTAAATAACGAACTGCATCACACTTTATTAAACAGTATTTGTTTAATATTCTCCTTCTCAACTGCATTTATTGTCGAAATTTTAAGTACATTGTCTGATGAAGTACCTACGTGGAACTACGCTAAACGAGTAATGCATATTTAAATCTAATTCAAAATGTACTCTTTCTTAGTAACCCTTGAAGCAAAACGAAGGGTGCGTGTGTTTGTGTGAGTACTGCTGATATATTCTATGCTTAGATGGTTTGTATCTTACAGACATTATCTTTATTTATGCATTCGTCGGTGTTCAGTTCACTGAATTTTCGTGATCATTGCAATCGGTTCATCCATTGATCTGTCCATTCATCCATCAGCCCAATCGACTAGACGTTCAACTATCCATATCTGCATCCCTCAAAACAACGACGCTATATACATATATGTATTACCAAATAGAACTGTATCATACTAATTGCAGTCTACTGCTTTCACCAAAATCTAAATCGAAAGCCTATTGTTTTAGGGATTTTTTTCCTTACTCCACATACATTACCCTTTAATTAAACATTTCAAGCGCACCTTCTTAATATTGCTGATGCATTGCTTATACGTACAATATAATATTCTCAGCTGCCGCTTCCAATTATTACAATTCGCTATGACTATAGTCTGTCGTTTCTCAACTTCCGATTAAGAAAATTCCATTAAAATTTCTAATTAAGTTCACGTAAAATTTTGCTCAGTTACGCGGCCGTCATTACCAAAACATTCCGCGGTTTGAATATTTTCCGAAGAATTCTCTTTAAGAAAAGTTTATTTTGAATTTTGATATTAAAAAGTATCAGACCGTTCATCATGAAGGCTATAGCCATTTGTACCGTGTCCAATAAATAATTGAAGTTTGTAGGTTTGAATACTTGGATAAATAAAAAACGCTTTAAAAACTGGTACCAAAATGAATCACTTAAATATATTTTTTTTATAATATTGAAGTGGCAGACGAGCATGCAGTCCACCTGTAATTACATTTACACCTGTACATTTGTCAGTTACAGTCATTACAGTCATTACATGTCATTACAGTCCACCTGTACATTTGTAATCAACCCCAGATAAGATTACATTCCTATCGTATCTCAGGTCGACCACAAATGCGCCTGTACCCCCGAGGACTAAGCTGGAATGCTAAAATGGTCGCTGTTCGGTAGGACGTAACAGATGTTGGGAATTGTTAACATGAAGCACAGTCTACAATAGTCAAAACTCCTGATGCACCATTTGCCATACAAAGAGTATTAGCAATAACATAATCCCATCCTCAAATCAACGGGACACGAATTATTTCAAAAATCCAATATTATTTTCTCTTAAAAACTTCAGTCGAATCAAACGAACTTCCCTGTTTGTACACCATGAGAAATATTCAGATACATCTTCAAAATTTAGGTTCCCTCGAAGTTTTAAGTGACTTGGACCAACTTCGGCTTTTAAGACCAATGGATATTAACATTAGGACTTTTTATGGTACACTCAAACATTTGGGATTTGTTTATGCGAAGAGCAACTTCTGTACTCCTTTTGAATTTTATATGACATGGGCTGTATTATATTTCCAATTAACTTATTTCTATGCTTAAATTTTGTACTGACATAAGTCACAGCGTTGCTGGTCCAACGCATGTAAGCGCGACTGTTGATTGAGAGATTCTGGTTTCGACTTAAGTCAAGTATTATCGGATTTTTTAACTTAGATTTTCTAGTTGAAATTTCTGACTCGGGGTCTAAGTATGTGCCTGATATGTGACAATAGGCTCACCACATATTCCATGACGGGAAAGAAATGTGAATGGTGAAACGCGGGTGTGTACTATACTCTTCTGCACATATCTTCGAGGCGTCATGTTACATATTATGTGACGTAGACATCCATGTGTGCACAAGAGTTGCAAAAATAAACAGCGATAGCCAGCGCCCGAGGTCTGTTGTGATAAAATTAAGTTCACCTAGAATTAGAGACGAATTTTTAGCAGCCACTTTAAGGTTCAATAAAAAAGCTGCTTGCACCGCTGATAAGCTTAATACTTCTCATATTGGAATCGGTGGCACAAAAAAACCAGTTTTCGTCGTGGAACATCTTTCACCAGCGCAAAAAGCTATTCACGCAGCTGCAAGATACAGGGCTAAGGAACTTAATTATAAATTTGTGTGGGTTAAGCAAGGACGAATTTTTATGCGTAAGTCGGAAACATCGGACTATAAATTAATCAAAAGTATTCAGGAACTATCGTCATTACAGTAGTATTAACTTATATATGAAATC
>DWFO01005232.1:0-10694 GCA_018246595.1 Mimoniades nurscia nurscia
TAAACTAACTTAATAATAAATTTAGATTAATATTTAAAGTAGAAATAACAAGTGATAATTATTCGTAGTAATTTAGGTATTCAAATAGTGTGACAATCAAATCTTAAGACTAAATATTTGTAAATATAAATAATATTACAGATAATTAATAATAATAATTTAGGTGACCATTTGTATTTAAATTATAATGTAAACAGTTAAGTTAAACAGTTAAGTGATTTGTATCGAAAAGTATAAATAGGGATGTCGGCCATTGTTGCAGTTAGTAAAAACGAATTGCTGTCCAAGCGAACACTTTTATTTTTCCCATCTCCGAATACGCCGTTACACCTATGCTCTCTGCCTACTCTATAAATAAGGGATTTGAAGTCTAGCTTGTCGACATAATATTAATAATAATTGAAAAAAGCTCTTTATGATTTCAAGTATTAGCTAAGTATTTAGTTCAGGCTTCACTCACTAGCGGAAAAACCTATTCAACTGGACATAGGCCCTTCATCCGATCTGATGTTACATTTGTAATGGCAATTTTGACTATCAAAGATCCTTAACTAATCAAAGTTGGCTAACGCTTTGATGATGGAACCTCGTAAAATCACTTTACGACTCTACATCCATTCTATCGTACGTACGCTTACAGCCGGCGCGAGTGTCGTTACGAAATGTCTGTCCTCGTGCAGGGAGCTTGTGATGGCTGGGTTGTGTCGTAGAAAATCTTTGATAACTGTTAATGTATGTAACTAAGTCAGAATTGGTATTTACTTTCCAACAGAAAAATTGCATTATTGGTAACAGGCGTGTCACACGGGAGAAGAAAACAGGTAGTAAAGATAAAATTTTAAGCGTATAAAAAAGTACACATTATTATTAATAATATCATTGTTTATATTTTTGGTATTCCTACGAAATATTGTATTATAAATTACATTTCAATGGTGAGTTGCGTGAAGTGGGTAGTAATAAAGTTCTGTACCTATGTGTAATTATGAATGTTTATTCATGGGGTTTCGAGTAATTTGTTCGTGTTGAGAATAATATAAAACTACAAAGATATTTTTATATGTATATGTGTTTATTTTAAATGAGTTACAAATAAAAAAGCAAGGTCATTTAAAAACAGACAAAAAAAATCGTCAATTCAATATTTTCATCTTTAGACCAAAAGAATACAACGGAAGCAGCTTTTGTCTATGGTATATGTATTTATCTCGTACACGTCGATATTTGCTAGCTAGCGTTCTCTGATGAAATTGTGATGTTCGGTCCTAAGCAAACACGAAAGGGCGAAACTCGGTCAAACTGTGAACACATTGCATCCACCCAACACAGTACAGAGCTGTAGCTGTACATGAAAGAGTTTTGTGTGTCTTTGTACGTTATAAATGCGGGGTGGACGGTGCCCGGGCGAAAAAGTAATTTTGTGAACAACGCCATTCAATTTAGCGAAAAAAGATAACTAAATAAATTTTTACACTGTGAAGTATAAAATATAACCGTACAGCCGTACACCGTATACCGAAAATATAGTACAAAAAAAAACAGAATACATTGTATCTGCAATAATAACAAAACTATAAATAAATTTACTATATTATTTTTGTTTGTCATAGTCGTCATTATTGTCGACAATTATATTAATTCACTGTTGTAAACGAATCTTATTTTAGAATGAGAATGGTTAAGGGTTTATTCATTTTTGTGTCTATAATGGGGTATTGGGATAATTGAAACCAATTTCCAAGGGAAATCGGGACAGGATTTGGTATTTTACTATTGTAACAAGCGAACATCATACACAGAGCAGATCACTGGTAATTTGCAATTAGAGTAGTAAACTTTGAGAGATAATTTATACTCATAATGCCAAAAAAAATATAAGCTTATATTGCGTTAACATTAATTATTCAACAGTTTAGCCCTTTTATTTTTTTACATGAACTTCTTACATGCTTTCTTTCTTTGTCTCAAGTACTATTGCGTATGAACATACCAAGAAACAGTGGATAACATTAGGACTAATTGAAACAGTTTTTGTAAGTTATAACCTTTTTCAACACCAGGAACATCAGTTATAGCTAGAATTTGCGTGATAAACGGGGTACACTATTTTATTAGGCAAGTAATTAATGAAAGGTAATATAAATAAAAGCTTGTTTAAATATAAAAAAATGTTTGTAGTTGCACAATTTTAGAAGCAATAAGCCATGGTCGTGGTACTTCGACAGTGCTAAGGGGAATCATTTTAAAGGGGTTTGAGTGTAATTCTTTTTATTCCATAGACTTTTCGTGATTCCTTCAATGTTAATATGTTGCTATTAACATTTATGCAGGTGATTAATGAAATCTGTAAAATGTTTAATGTTATACTCGTATTATTGCAGTATACATTGTATTCAATCATTTTCCTGTATCGGTATATGTATTATATAATACGTATTAAACCATTCTGTTCTACATTCCTTTGCCTACCTCTTCGGGGATTACAGGCGTGAGTTACTTTAAAACATTCAGGGCTTAATACGTATTATATACATGGATTTAACTGCTGCTTTCGTTGCTAACGCTAACTACGCAAGCTGAAGTTCAATATTTTAAAAATTAAAAAAATTGTCTCTGTATTCAGTATTCGATGCGTCTATTAATTTATGGTTGTGTAGAAAAATGTGGCGAAATTTTCAAAACCAAATGTATACTTTGAGTCCACTGTATGGCTGCAGCTTCCTTAATCCCTCTAAGATAATACTCAAGTCCTGTTTAATTGAAACGGCTGGCAGTATCATTAACTTTAACTGACGGTCAGTTTTATGCTCCACTTCGACCAACGACTTATGCACCTACAAAAGGACAGTACCTTAAGTTTATTGAAGGTGGGATTGAGGGCTTACCGTACCCTTCACAGGAAGTGTTGTATACACTAATCAGAACCGGTTAGAGTTTCAAGGATATTAGTAATGAAATCCAAATTTAGAATTATACGATATAATTTTTAGGAATCATTAAAGCGTGGTGATACCAGTAATGGTAAGAAATAATCTTCAAAGTCTTAAAAGCTATTATAATTGAGGAACTCGGTGGAAATAGCAGAATATTTGCTAGAACCAAAAACTGTAGGTTTTCGCGCTTAAATAATTTTATGTTAATGCCATCATGAAGAAACACCTAGGATAGGTCTGAAACTAGACAAGCTCTCCCAAAAAAACACCTGCGACTTAATTCGGTACATTATTCAGTCATGTATGTAGATGCTCACGCAGCGTTTATTAGCGGAACTTTAATAAGCTTAAAGCAACACCGCAGTAATAACACAGGAAGATCTCATATCAAAATAGTTGGCTTACCTTTTCAATTTACGTATGAAAGGTGGAGCGGAGACGGCCGCGGGCGAATGGAAATTAACTCGCAAGTTGCACAGCCTCAACAATATCTCGCTCGCACCGCCAAATTTGCGGCCGACAAGAACGGGACAGCTTTAATAAAATTCCCGGAGAGGGAAAATGGAAGGATTCAAGAGTAATTGGAAATACCTTCGCATTGAGTGGCGCGACTGAGGTTTGGGCATAGAGCAGACCATTTTGAGAAGGGGTACTCGGAAGAGTTATGGTGTAAGAATAAAGATTTACAGAGTATAATTTATGACATGGTGACAGTAAAATAAGGTAATAACGATAAGAGGGTAAGGTAAGGTCATTAATTTTTTGTTACACGTGCTTGTCATGAAAAGGTAGTTATTTTTTTTATTATCATCGTGGGGTGCATGACAGGAGGTTCCACAAACGGCGACTGTCTGGTAAAGTACGAACGTACGAACGTGACGCTGCGACTCATCCTTTCACCACGATGGCTGGTCACTCACGATCAGCTATCGACTCGATGAAGAAGAGATTATCAGCGTACTGTTTTAGTCGGTGTCCACAACAGTATACAACAATGCGTCCGTGAATGTGAAGTCATATCTTGTGCAGAGACCACCATGCCCCAGTCTTCTGTTGATAAGCATTCCGGTACGTTTGCTAACTTAGCGCATATTTGAATTCTGAGTTAATTAATGTATTTTGTAATTGGATGCTGGTGTTCTTATTTATGACTGGAATTTGTCCCTACACAGAGATAATTGGTGTAAGTATGAAGCGTGGAGATAATACCTTTCGATTTAGCTTTGAGTGAAGAAGCCACGAAGACCAGCACAGCATATAGGTATAGCTATGTACATCTTACGTACCGTTTACGCGGTGGGACACAAGACGTTCGAACATAGCTTTTAAGGATTGTAATACATCTATAATATTTCTTTTATGTGCAGAACCAATACTAAATAGGATGGTTATGACTCTGGCCACACCATCGGGTGCTCTGAGTGCCAATTAGTCATATATGTAAATAAAAAAAAAATCAATGGGGATATATAGGATACCCCGTAAGAGTCCTTGCGTGTAGATATTTATGTATGTATGTATGTATAATGAAGACAAAAATATTGTCTATGTTAGTATCATCTCTAATCTATGGTTATCATCTGAAATAGAGATCGTTGCGTGTATTTTACTAGCGCACCGCGGCCTATTGTATGAGTTTAATCAGATTCTGTTTTGGTCGTTTTGCTTGGTTAATTGGAATTTATATTGGTCTGAAAGCGTTCCGACAACTTACCCAATTGCTAAGCACATTGCAGATAGTGTTTCTCAATTTCAAACTACCCTTCCGGGCCTGCATGCAGCGTCATAATGGAAGTTGATTGCGAAGCATTGGTTCTGTAAACGCGGGCTGTTCATTGAATTTTTAGCTCTTAAAAGATGATAAGATTCATAGGATTCATATTTCGGAAGCCACAATTTAGTCCATCGTTATTTGCAAGTTTGCATAATTGTTTTATCATTGAAGCAAAACTTAATGAGTGTGAAGAAAGATTAGAGTATTGTAAAATAACGTATCATTATAAACAGGCAGACCATGATTTATACGAACACTCACACGCGTGCGCACGCACGCACGCACACGTCCACATACACATGCACGCGTACATATGTACATTCAAACGCAAACATGAAGAATCTGCGTCGTGCTAGTCCTCGCATAAACACACAGGATCTTAGATCTTTGCGATTAGGATTGTTCCCCAATTTTCATTAAAGCGAGATGAATATAGATCGATAACTAATATAGATTTTAGCAGAGAAAAATAAAAAAATAAAAAAAAACAATGTAAAAAGTTCAAGTAGTGAAACCTTATTATTGCCTTATTCAAATCCGCTAATACCGTACTTAAGTAACACAGCACAAAACAAAATGAGACAAATGAGAGTGAATGAAAATTTAAAATAGATACTTTAAATAGCGTTAAGTTTTATGAAACTAATGGATACAGAAACTTATGAACAGTAGTGAAGAATGGTTGGAACGTGTAGCTCTACAGATCTTCGTAGCATTAATTAATACAGAATGTAATCCCATCCCCCGTCCCTCAGGGGTCCTTACTAAAGACGGGGCCGTAATAATTATAAATAGACCTCAGGGGTTAACATTCATACCTTTTCTATTTGAAATTCTCAAAGGTTTCCCGGGGTAGGTAAGTTTCGATTAATTTGGTAAAAATATACGCACCTCCGAATTAGATTCGTCCTCTTTGTTCTTCTGAACGGAATGTTCTAATTATTTTTATGATGATTAAATAACGCTACCAATCATTGAATAATCAAATGTTTGGTGTATTTTTGATATGCAGTAAGTATATATTTACTAAAAGGAATTTGAGAATTCATAAGCGAAATGGCTCCTATATCACTTATTTACTCGTTCACATATAAGTTGTATACATCTTTTTCAATGAACATAATTATGCAATATGGACCTGATGCTATCACCTAAAATGACCAGAGGATATTAGGCATCGCTATAAATGCGTAATCAATTGTATTTTGGTCATAAAATGCCTTATCTAGTAATTTGATTACAACTATAGCATCGTTATTGTGGTCAGCTCCATTATTCGACTGTTGGACAAGTTTCATGTCATCTTTAATCTTAAAACGCACAGTATTTTTGTAAAGAGGTGCGCGTCACAATTTGAACCCATTATGTTATATTATATAACTTACAGATATTAACTTCTTTCGAAAACTTACTTGAAACCACTTGGTAGCAAATTGTTTAAAATTTTCTACTCACAACAACGTATTATTCAGTGTCTACAGAATTTTGAGCGTTAGATTTATAGCACTCGATCTACATAACGTATATTACCATAAGTGTAGAACTGCATATCTACTTCTTTTCTAATTTGGCCAAACAAAATAATATCTTGTGAGTAAACGACCGTCATAATTTTTAATTCGAAATAATAAACGCAATTATAACCCACATTTTCCAAGTAAAAGAAAAAAATACGACAGCCGAAACCGGACCGGACCGCACTTGAGAAATAAAATTTAATATCACAGCGTTTCCTTCAGAAATGAAGAAGTCGAGAGTATTATTTCAAGGCGGGCATTAGAGCCGGGAATATTGCCGGGGCAATTTACGACCGCCCGCCTTATCTTCAATATTAAAGATTTCATTAAATCATGCGTCGCCGCAATAAAACAGTTTGATACTGCGTTTATGTCGCTGCCGACTCGGGTCACCGAGTTAATGACGTGTACGTTTTGGGTCGCCTTTGGGGCGCACACCATGAGAATTTGCGTTTTGTGCTATAAGTGCACATACTTGGTAAGCGATGATTTTTACCAATTTTATAGATATCTAGGCCGTTGAAAAACTTAGGTTTCCATCAATATGTACCTTTGTTTTTTCTTTTCGAACCCGGGGTAGCTCGATGGGATGCGTAAGTATGTCTAAGTAGGTATGTGTGTAATTTCTAAGACTGATTGCGTATTTTTATCTCTTATGACACTTATTATTAACATTAATGACCACCTTTAATCTTTTTTATGCTACACAAGTGTAGAGAAGTGTAAAAAACGAAATGACTTATGCATGAACCTTTGCTTATGCATTTATGCATGTGCGACCGTTTTCTTATTGTAGGTATGCGTGTTCGTGAATTACTTCATCTATTTGTGAAGAAATTCAAATGGCAAATTCATTATACCATTCCCATTCACAACTGTAGTCCATCGCTTCTAACTTTGGCCGAGTCTACAAAATATGCTACAACATGGTAATGCGTTAAATCCGCGATTTGAAATGTAAATTCTTGATATATAGCCCTTGGGCGTTTGCAATAAGGTCCAATATCGCCCAAACACGTGTACGATGGAGTCATAATTTTAGGACTGGTCAGCCCTTTAATGATGATTGCGTGATGTATGATTTTCGGGAGCATCTGGTTAGATAAAAGGGCATATAGCGCGGATGTTAAATTGACTCATAATGCATAGTAAATGAGAGTAATAAAATACACACTCTCTTTAATGTAATGAAAAATGTAATGAATACTATATGCATCTAAAATTTAATTAGAATTAATAACTTAATTATCTCGTTAGCTTTCAAATATTTCTGTATCTTAATTAAATAAGAAAATATGCCTTTAACTTCACTGAAAGAAACAAATCTTGATTCAATATCTTTGAATGACTATTACATCTTACTAATAATGTGTTAAGTCTTAAGATATTCCATGATAGTATGATGGAATATCTTTACAAAAAACTATTTGATAAGATATGACATATGAATGATAACAATACCTACTATGGTAACACGGGTTCAAAATATTAATGAAGAAACGTAATTTTATGCAGAAACACGATTCAAATGTCTGTGTTCATCATACAACTAGTAGTTATAGTAGTCAGACTCAATAATCATTAGACGAAAAGGCCAATCAAATCATTTAAATGAATAAAGGAAATTGTAGAAGTCCTAATAAAACCAGACACTTTCACGCGATCCACAAAATAGTATTCTATTGGGCGTGTTCTTAATTTGTATCTTTAATTATATTATTTTTCTATTCATATCATTCATTATATATGTTCATATGTGTCGATCGGCAGTTGATCATTCGAGATCATGAAAGAATGAAAATCCCTCGTTAGAATACCCCTATGGGAACCAAGCATGACATTATGTATTAAATATGTATCTAGTTCTATTTTCAGTGTGATAATAGTATGGAATAATTATAAATATTTCAGATATCATGTCGCATTAATGACTGGAATCGCCAACTGTCTGCGGCCGTGAAGTTACTGAGCGTCCGCGCTCTAGGGAATGCAAGGACTTCTTACGGTCTAAGGTAAAGGAACAAGCGGAAAAGACAGAATATGATTTTACATAACATCACGACTGTATTTCCATAAAGGGGTAGACAGACAGAAGAGGGTAGTGTCACACGTTACACCCGTTGTGTAATAAAATAAGGGTGAGACAACTGCAATAAATCGAGTGCAATCCACAACCACAATATAAATTTATGAAGTTACGTTCTGTTACGTTCTGTACGATGACTACCACAATTTTGACTCTGACCTTTCATTTTGTGTCCTTTTTTGACTTTTTTGACTTTTGTGACCTTTGATACGTGTCAAGCAGTGGAACAATAAAAGGTCGATGCTGATGATTATAAAGTGATTTGTCGCGATCGTTTGATTTGTATATTCAAGGAATCAGTCTTCATTTTTCATTTGGTTTTGTTGGTATCAGTACTGTTTCGTTTATATTCGTCTAACGTAATTTGCGATACTCGTATTGTAAGTGCACCTTTGCTAGAAATTTATCACTATACAATTTTAGTAGTTTTAAACAGTTCCATGGTGAAGTATTCCGACGCGTGGCATAAGGCGAACTTTCATTGATTAATGGATTATACTTCCTATACCGAATCTTGGTAAAATATTACAAGTGTTGGATTAAATTGTCCCCACGTTTACTAACATCTTTAGAGCTATCAAGTACAATTACCAAGTACCTACCTTATAATGTGACTTACAAAGAGAATAGGTATACATAAAATAGCATATATCTTAAATACAACTGTAGGATTACAATTAACGCTCGTGATTACTTCCATGTACATTAATATTGGGGAAACCTTCTCAACTTGGGACGAGATTCAAGTTCAACAGTACACCGATAATTGTTTATAATAACGTAACATTGTATCCTAGTTCACGTCCCACCATGTAGTAGGGGTTGAGTCTAGTGGGTTGCAGTAATAATAAAAAAAAACCAAAAAATCATATGAAAAAGAGCATAGAAAATATACAACATAGTCAAGTAATTTCTGATCTTTTCTTCGTTGAGATATATGCATATATAAGATACACACGATAGCAGAAATAAAAAGGAAATAAAACAAAATCATATAAAAAACAGAATCAAGTAGCGAATCGTAGTATTTAAAGCATACACAAAATCAAAAAGCGATATCAGTTATACAAATGAACTGTACTCGGTGCCGCAATGTCCCGCTCGCTTATGTGTACGTTATCTTGCAGTGACATATACAGCAGTATTGTATCGATTGAGGCTGAATAATACAGGGCACGTCGCCGACTGTCCGACGGTCAATTAACTAAACTTGGGGCTCTGAGAGGAAGCACTTCGCTTCATTATTTGCGAAGCGACATTCCTTACGTTGGAGAAGCTATAAACAGTATTCTTTTGTTTAACGGTTACCGTAACTTAACACTTTTGTTCTAATCTATAATAGTACTAGCGTAATTTAAAAGAGGGATGGCTTCTGACGTCTTGATTCTAAGTTATTTGTTTAGATTTTTATCTAAGTTACGTTTGTCAGGAAGTTTAAAAATATAACCCTAAAACATAAAATAACTAGAAGTTTATGTTACATTAAAATTCAATAATGCTACCCTTTCAGGATTTTCCTACCACTGAATATTCACTGTATTATAGAGTTATACATCTACGAGACAAATCTTTTATATTTTCAACCATAGTAAGGTGTTTTGTTAAGTTAAAATTAAAACGAATAAAACTTCAATGGCAAATGGAAGAAATTGCACTGGAAAAGGAATTTCAGTAGGCATGGCCGCTTTCGAATTAGGGTTTTCAGTTGTTTTGCCGTGTAAAAGCATGAGGATGTATGGTGTCTAAAAGTTATCGTATGATGAATATAATATTAAAAATAATTATGCTGGGCTCAGCATTTCATTACTTTTTGGTTTTATACAAAGACGACAAATGAAATTAAATACACAGTAACCGCATTATATTTTTGTTACCATTCAGTTATTATCATATTACGTGATTTATTCACTTCCGATCTTCACTAGTGTTCCATGTTTACTATGTCCATCATTAAATTTAAACGTTTAAAAATTATATTTTTTATTTTTACATATTTAAAAATTAAAAAATTAAATTAAAAAAACGTATGTACGCCATTTCTAATCTAAATTAGTCTATATTGTGAAAATAACACACGTGTAATTATTGATGAGAATAAGAGTAGAATGTTTCGTGAGTTGTAAAAGAGTTAATCCGTCTTAATAAAGGTCTCAACCTTTTGAAGCTTACGACTTAATCCGCAGTATGAACAAGGGGTTACCCTTTTTGTAATGCATTAATAAATTTTGATTGTAATGATGATTTTAAATATTACATTACTACGCCAGGCTCCATACATGGTAGGCAGAAAGCACTAACTGCCTAATATCTTTATCCTTACATACTTTATCATCTGCTTCTTCTTCGATATTGTCAGTCCCTACGAGAACTGTTTAAAACTGTTA